>JAXIVJ010002941.1:0-70000 GCA_036785665.1 Chirona hameri
TCCCTGTACCATGGCTGGTCGTCTTCGGCTGTACCGTGGCCGTGGCTTGTCAGCTGTCCTCCGGTCCCTGTACCATGGCTGGGTCACTCGGCTGTAACGTGCCGTGCTGTCAGCTGTCTCCGATCCCTGTACCCATGGCTGGCAGTCGGCTGTACCGGTGCCGTGTGTCAGCTGTCCCCCGGTCCTGTACCGTGGCTGGTCAGTCAGCTGGTCAGCTGTCTCCGGTCCCTGAGCCATGGCTGGTCAGTCGGCTGTGACCGTGCCGTGCTGGTCAGCTGTCTCCGGTCCCTGTACCATGACTGGTCAGTCTCCGGTCCCTGTACCATGGCTGGTCAGTCGGCTGTTACCGTGCGTGCTGTCAGCTGTCTCCGGGTCCCTGTACCATGGCTGGTCAGTCGGCTGTACCGTGCCGTGCTGTCAGCTGTCTCCGGTCCCTGTAGCATGGCTGGTCAGTCGGCTGTACCGTGCGTGCTGTCAGCTGTCTCCGGTCCCTGTACCATGGCTGGTCAGTCGGCTGTCAGCTGTCTCCGGTCCCTGTACCATGGCTGGTCAGTCGGCTGTACCGTGCCGTGCTGTCAGGCTGTCCTCTGTCCTCTGGTATGCATGGCTGGTCAGTCGGGCTGTCCAGCTGTCTCCGGTCCCTGTACCATGGCTGGTCAGGTTCCGGCGGTGTCAGCTGTCTCCGGTCCCTGTACATGGGCTGGTCAGTCGGCTGTACCGTGCCGTGCTGTCAGCTGTCTCCCGGTCCCTGTACCATGGCTGGTCAGTCGGCTGTGCCGTGCCGTGCTGTCAGCTGTATCCGGTACCTGTACCATGGCTGGTCAGTCGGCTGTACCGTGGCCGTGGTGTCAGCTGTCTCCGGTACCTGTACCATGGCTGGTCAGTCGGCTGTACCGTGCCGTGCTGTCAGCTGTCTCCGGTCCCTGCACCATGACTGGTCAGTCGGCTGTACCGTGCCGTGCTGTCAGCTGTCTCCGGTCCCTGTAGCATGGCTGGTCAGTCGGCTGTCAGCTGTCTCCGGTACCTGTACCATGGCTGGTCAGTCGGCTGTACCGTGTCGTGCTGACAGCTGTCTCCGGTACCTGTACCATGGCTGGTCAGTCGGCTGTACCGTGCTGTGCTGTCAGCTGTCTCCGGTACCTGTACCATGGTTGGTCAGTCGGCTGTACCGTGCCCGTGCTGACAGCTGTCTCCGGTACCTGTACCATGGATGGTCAGTCGGCTGTACCGTGCCGTGCTGTTCAGCTGTCTCCGGTCCCTGTACCATGGCTGGTCAGTCGGCTGTACCGTTGCCGTTCTGTCAGCTGTCTCCGGTCCCTGTACCATGGCTGGTCAGTCGGCTGTACCGTGCCGTGCCTGTCAGCTGTCTCCGGTCCCTGTACCATGGCTGGTCAGTCGGCTGTACCGTACCGTGCTGTCAGCTGTCTCGGTCCCTGTACCATGGCTGGTTAGTCGGCTGTACCGTCCGCCCGGTGCTGTCAGCTGTCTCCGGTACCTGTACCATGGCTGGTCAGTCGGCCTGGTACCGTGCCCGTGCTGTCAGCTGTCTCCGGTCCCCTGTACCATGGCTGGTCAGTCGGCTGTACCGTACCGTGCTGTCAGCTGTCTCACGGTACCTGTACCATGGCTGGTCAGTCGGCTGTACCGTACCGTGCTGTCAGCTGTCTCCGGTACCTGTACCATGGCCGGTCAGTCGGCTGTACCGTGCCGTGGTGTCAGCTGTCCTCCGGTCCCCCTGTAGCATGGCTGGTCAGTCGGCTGTCAGCTGTCTCCCGGTCCCTGTGCTCATGGCTGGTCAGTCGGCTGTACCGTGCCGTGCTGTCAGCTGTCTCCGGTCCCTGTACCATGACTGGTCAGTCGGCTGTACCGTGCCGTGCTGTCAGCTGTCTCCGGTCCCTGTAGCATGGCTGGTCAGTCGGCTGTCAGTTGTCTCCGGTCCCTGTGCCCATGGCTGGTCAGTCGGCTGTACCGTGCCGTGCTGTCAAGCTGTCTCCAGGTCCCTGTACCAAGGCTGGCTGGTCAGTCGGCTGTACCGTGCCGTGCTGTCAGCTGTCTCCGGTCCCTGTACCATGGCTGGTCAGTCGGCTGTACCGTGCCGTGCTGTCAGCTGTCTCCGGTCCCTGTAACATGACTGGTCAGTCGGCTGTACCGTGCCGTGCTGTCAGCTGTCTCCGGTCCCTGTACCATGGCTGGTTAGTCGGCTGTACCGTGCCGTGCTGTCAGCTGTCTCCGGTCCCTGTACCATGACTGGTCAGTCGGCTGTACCGTGGCCGTGCTGTCAGCTGTGTCCGGTCCCTGTACCATGGCTGGTCAGTCTCCGGTCCCTGTTACCATGGCTGGTCAGTCGGCTGTACCGTGCCGTGCTGTCAGCTGTGTCCCGGTCCCTGTACCATGGCTGGTCAGTCTCCGGTCCCTGTACCATGGCTGGTCAGTCGTCTGTACCGTGCCGTGCTGCCAGCTGTCTCCGGTCCCTGTAGCATGGCTGCGTCAGTCGGCTGTACCGTGCCGTGCTGCCAGCTGTCTCCGGTCCCTGTACCATGGCCTGGTCAGTCGGCTGTACCGTACCGTGCTGCCAGCTGTCTCCGGTCCCTGTACCATGGCTGGTCTAATCGGCTGTACCGTGCCGTGCTGCCAGCTGTCTCCGGTCCCTGTAGCATGGCTGGTCAGTCGGCTGTACCGTACCGTGCTGTCAGCTGTCTCCGGTCCCTGTACCATGGCTGGTCAGTCGGCTGTACCGTGCACGTGCTGTCAGCTGTCTCCGGTCCCTGTAGCATGGCATGGTCAGTCGGCTGTACCGTGCGTGCTGTCAGCTGTCTCCGGTCCCTGTAGCATGGCTGGTCAGTCGGCTGTACCCGTGCCGTGCTGTCAAGCTGTCTCCGGTCCCTGTACCATGGCTGGTCAGTCGGCTGTACCGTGCCGTGCTGTCAGCTGTCTCCGGTCCCTGTACCATGGCTGGTCAGTCGGCTGTCAGCTGTCTCCCGGTCCCTGTACCATGGCTGGTCCAGTCGGCTGTACCGTGCCCGTGCTGTCAGCTGCCTCTGGTCCCTGTAGCATGGCTGGTCAGTCGGCTTCAGCTGTCTTCCCGGTCCCTGTACCATGCTGGTCAGCTCGGCTGTCAGCTGTTTCCGGTCCGTGTACCATGGCTGGTCAGTCGGCTGTACCGTGCCGTGCAGTCAGCTGTCTCCGGTCCCTGTACCATGGCTGGTCAGTCGGCTGTACCGTGGCCGTGCTGTCAGCTGTCTCCGGTACCTGTACCATGGCTGGTCAGTCGCTGTACCGTGCCGTGGGTGTCAGCTGTCTCCGGGTACCCTGTACCATGGCTGGTCAGTCGGCTGTACCGTGCCGTGCTGTCAGCTGTCTCCGGTCCCTGTACCATGACTGGTCCAGTCGGCTGTACCGTGCCGTGCTGTCAGCTGTCTCCGGTTCCCTGTACCATGGCTGGTCAGTCGGCTGTACCGTGCCGTGCTGTCAGCTGTCTCCGGTCCCTGTACCATGGCTGGTCAGTCGGCTGTACCGTACCGTGCTGTCAGCTGTCTCCGGTCCCTGTACCATGGCTGGTTAGTCGGCTGTACCGTGCCGTGCTGTCAGCTGTCTCCGGTACCTGTACCATGGCTGGTCAGTCGGCTGTACCGTGCCGTGCTGTCAGCTGTCTCCGGTACCTGTACCCATGGCTGGTCAGTCGCTGTACCGTGCGTGCTGTCGGCTGTCTCCGGTCCCTGTACCATGGCTGGTCAGTCTCCGGTCCCTGTACCATGGCTGGTTAGTCGGCTGTAACCGTGCCCTGCTGTCAGCTGTCTCCGGCCCCCTGTACCATGGCTGGTCAGTCGGCTGTCAGCTGTCTACGGTCCCCTGTACCATGGCTGGTCAGTCGGCTGTCAGCTGTCTCCGGTCCCTGTACCATGGCTGGTCAGTCGGCTGTACCGTGCCGTGCTGTCAGCTGTCCTCCGGTCCCTGTACCATAGCCTGGTCAGTCGGCTGTCAGCTGTCTCCGGTCCCTGTACCATGGCTGGTCAGTCGGCTGTCAGCTGTCTCAGGTACCTGTACCATGGCTGGTCAGTCGGCTGTCAGCTGTCTCCGTACCTGTACCATGGCTGGTCAGTCGGCTGTTACCGTGCCGTGCTGTCAGCTGTCTCCCGGTCCCTGTACCATGGGCTGGTCAGTCGCTGTACGTGCCGTGCTGTCAGCTGTCCTCCGGTCCCTGTACCATGGCGGCTGGTTAATTGGCTGTACCGTTGCCGTGCTGTCAGCTGTCTCCGGTCCCTGTACCATGGCTGGTTAGTCGGCTGTACCGTGCCGTGCTCGCCAGCTGTCTCCGGTCCCTGTAGCATGGCTGGTCAGTCGGCTGTACCGTGCCGTGCTGTCAGCTGTCTCCGGTCCCTGTACCATGGCTGGTCAGTCTCCGGTCCTGTACCATGGCTGGTCAGTCGCTGTACCGTGCCGTGCTGCCAGCTGTCTCCGGTCCTGTAGCCATGGCTGGTCAGTCGGCTGTACCGTGCCGTGCTGTCAGCTGTCTCCGGTCCCTGTACCATGGCTCGTGAGTCGGCTGTCAGCTGTCTCCGGTCCCTGTACCATGGCTGGTCAGTCGGCTGTACCGTGCCGTGCTGTCAGCTGTCTCCGGTCCCTGTAGCATGGCTGGTCAGTCGGCTGTCAGCTAGTCTCCCGGTCCCCTGTACCATGGCTGGTCAGTCGGCTGTACCGTGCCGTTGCTGTCAGCTGTCTCCGGTCCCTGTACCATGGCTGGTCAGTCGGCTGTACCGTGCCGTGCTGTCAGCTTCTCCGGTCCCCTGTACCATGGCTGGTTAGTCGGCTGTACCGTGTCCGTGCTGCCAGCTGTCTCGGTCCCTGTAGCCATGGCTGGTCAGTCCGGCTGTACCGTGCCGTGCTGTCAGCTGTCTCCGGTCCCTGTACCATGGCTGGTCAGTCTCCGGTCCCTGTACCATGGCTGGTCAGTCGGCTGTACCGTTGCCGTGCTGCCAGCTGTCTCCGGTCCCTGTAGCATGGCTGGCAGTCGGCTGTACCGTGCCGTGCTGTCAGCTGTCTCCGGTCCCTGTACCATGGCTGGTCAGTCGGCTGTACCGTGCCGTGCTGTCAGCTGTCTCCGGTCCCTGTACCATGGCTGGTCAGTCGGCTGTACCGTGCCGTGCTGTCAGCTGTCTCCGGTCCCTGTACCATGTCTAGGTCAGTCTCCGGTCCCTGTACCATGGCTGGTCAGTCGTCTGTACCGTGCCGTGCTGCCAGCTGTCTCCGGTCACTGTAGCATGGCTGTGTCAGTCAGCTGTACCGTGCCTGCTGCCAGCTGTCTCCGGTCCCTGTACCATGGCTGGTCATCGGCTGTACCGTGCCGTGCTGTCAGCTGTCTCCGGTCCCCGTACCATGGCTGGTCACGTCGGCTGTCAGCCTGTCTCCCGGTCCCTGTACCATGACTGGTCAGTCGGCTGTACGTGCCGTGCTGTCAGCTGTCTCCGGTCCCTGTAGCATGGCTGGTCAGTCGGCTGTACCGTGCCGTGCTGTCAGCTGTCTCCGGTCCCTGTACCATGGCTGGTTCAGTCTCCGGTCTCTGTACCATGGCTGGTCAGTCGGCTGTACCGTGCGTGCTGTCAGCTGTCTCCGGTCCCTGTAGCATGGTGGTCAGTCGGCTGTCAGCTGTCTCCGGTCCCTGTATCATGGCTGGTCAGTCGGCTGTACCGTGCCGTGCTGTCAGCTGTCTCCGGTCCTGTACCATGGCCTGGTCAGTCGGCTGTACCGTGCTGTGCTCTCAGCTGTCTCCGGTCCCCTGTACCCTGGCTGGTCAGTCGGCTGTACCGTGCCGTGCTGTCAGCTGTCCCCGGTCCCTGTACCATGGCTGGTCAGTCCCCGGTCCCTGTACCATGGCTGGTCAGTCGGCTGTACCGTGCCGTGATGTCAGCTGTCTCCGGTCCCTGTACCATGGCTGGTCAGTCGGCTGTCAGCTGTCTCCAGCTCCCTGTAGCATGGCTGGTCAGTCGGCTGTACCGTGCCGTGCTGTCAGCTGTCTCCGGTCCCTGTAGCATGGCTGGTCAGTCGGCTGTACCGTGCTGTGCTGTCAGCTGTCTCCGGTCCCCGTACCATGGCTGGTCAGTCTCCGGTCCCTGTAGCATGGCTGGTCAGTCGGCTGTACCGTGCCGTGCTGTCAGCTCTCTCCGGTCCCTGTAGCATGGCTGGTCAGTCGGCTGTACCGTGCCGTGCTGTCAGCTGTCTCCGGTCCCTGTACCATGGCTGGTCAGTCGGCTGTACCGTGCTGTGCTGTCAGCTGTCTCCGGTCCCTGTACCATGGCTGGTCAGTCGGCTGTACCGTGCCGTGCTGTCAGCTGTCTCCGGTCCCTGTACCATGGCTGGTCAGTCGGCTGTACCGTGCTGTGCTCTCAGCTGTCTCCGGTCCCTGTATCATGGCTGGTCAGTCGGCTGTACCGTGCCGTGCTGTCAGCTGTCTCCGGTCCCTGTAGCATGGCTGGTCAGTCGGCTGTACCGTGCCGTGCTGTCAGCTGTCTCCGGTCCCTGTAGCATGGCTGGTCAGTCGGCTGTACCGTGCCGTGCTGTCAGCTGTCTCCGGTCCCTGTACCATGGCTGGTCAGTCGGCTGTACCGTGCCGTGCTGTCAGCTGTCTCCGGTCCCTGTACCGTGGCTGGTCAGTCGGCTGTCAGCTGTCTCCGGTCCCTGTGCCATGGCTGGTCAGTCGGCTGTACCGTGCCGTGCTGTCAGCTGTCTCCGGTCCCTGTACCATGGCTGGTCAGTCGGCTGTACCGTGCCGTGCTGTCAGCTGTCTCCGGTCCCTGTACCGTGGCTGGTCAGTCGGCTGTCAGCTGTCTCCGGTCCCTGTGCCATGGCTGGTCAGTCGGCTGTACCGTGCCGTGCTGTCAGCTGTCTCCGGTCCCTGTACCATGGCTGGTCAGTCGGCTGTACCGTTTCGTGCTGTCAGCTGTCTCCGGTCCCTGTACCATGACTGGTCAGTCGGCTGTACCGTGCCGTGCTGTCAGCTGTCTCCGGTCCCTGTAGCATGGCTGGTCAGTCGGCTGTACCGTGCCGTGCTGACAGCTGTCTCCGGTCCCTGTACCATGGCTGGTCAGTCTCCGGTCCCTGTACCATGGCTGGTCAGTCGGCTGTACCGTGCCGTGCTGTCAGCTGTCTCCGGTCCCTGTAGCATGGCTGGTCAGTCGGCTGTCAGCTGTCTCCGGTCCCTGTATCATGGCTGGTCAGTCGGCTGTACCGTGCCGTGCTGTCAGCTGTCTCCGGTCCCTGTACCATGGCTGGTCAGTCTCCGGTCCCTGTACCATGGCTGGTTAGTCGGCTGTACCGTGCCGTGCTGTCAGCTGTCTCCGGTACCTGTACCATGGCTGGTCAGTCGGCTGTACCGTGCCGTGCTGTCAGCTGTCTCCGGTCCCTGTACCATGGCTGGTCAGTCGGCTGTACCGTGCCGTGCTGCCAGCTGTCTCCGGTCCCTGTAGCATGGCTGGTCAGTCAGCTGTACCGTGCCGTGCTGACAGCTGTCTCCGGTCCCTGTACCATGGCTGGTCAGTCGGCTGTCAGCTGTCTCCGGTCCATGTACCATGGCTGGTCAGTCGGCTGTACCGTACCGTGCTGTCAGCTGTCTCCGGTCCCTGTAGCATGGCTGGTCAGTCGGCTGTACCGTGCCGTGCTGTCAGCTGTCTCCGGTCCCTGTACCATGGCTGGTCAGTCTCCGGTCCCTGTACCATGGCTGGTCAGTAGTCTGTACCGTGCCGTGCTGCCAGCTGTCTCCGGTCCCTGTAGCATGGCTGGTCAGTCGGCTGTACCGTGCCGTGCTGCCAGCTGTCTCCGGTCCCTGTACCATGGCTGGTCAGTCGGCTATACCGTACCGTGCTGCCAGCTGTCTCCGGTCCCTGTACCATGGCTGGTCAATCGGCTGTACCGTGCCGTGCTGCCAGCTGTCTCCGGTCCCTGTAGCATGGCTGGTCAGTCGGCTGTACCGTACCGTGCTGTCAGCTTTCTCCGGTCCCTGTACCATGGCTGGTCAGTCGGCTGTACCGTGCCGTGCTGTCAGCTGTCTCCGGTCCCTGTAGCATAGCTGGTCAGTCGGCTGTCAGCTGTCTCCGGTCCCTGTACCATGACTGGTCAGTCGGCTGTACCGTGCCGTGCTGTCAGCTGTCTCCGGTCCCTGTAGCATGGCTGGTCAGTCGGCTGTACCGTGCCGTGCTGTCAGCTGTCTCCGGTCCCTGTACCATGGCTGGTCAGTCGGCTGTCAGCTGTCTCTGGTCCCTGTACCATGGCTGGTCAGTCGGCTGTACCGTGCCGTGCTGTCAGCTGTCTCCGGTCCCTGTACCATGGCTGGTCAGTCGGCTGTACCGTGCCGTGCTGCCAGCTGTCTCCGGTCCCTGTAGCATGGCTGGTCAGTCGGCTGTCAGCTGTCTCCGGTCCATGTACCATGGCTGGTCAGTCGGCTGTACCGTACCGTGCTGTCAGCTGTCTCCGGTCCCTGTAGCATGGCTGGTCAGTCGGCTGTACCGTGCCGTGCTGACAGCTGTCTCCGGTCCCTGTACCATGGCTGGTCAGTCGGCTGTCAGCTGTCTCCGGTCCCCGTACCATGGCTGGTCAGTCGGCTGTACCGTACCGTGCTGTCAGCTGTCTCCGGTCCCTGTACCATGGCTGGTCAGTCGGCTGTACCGTACCGTGCTGTCAGCTGTCTCCGGTCCCTGTAGCATGGCTGGTCAGTCGGCTGTACCGTGCCGTGCTGTCAGCTGTCTCCGGTCCCTGTACCATGACTGGTCAGTCGGCTGTACCGTGCCGTGCTGTCAGCTGTCTCCGGTCCCTGTAGCATGGCTGGTCAGTCGGCTGTCAGCTGTCTCCGGTCCCTGTGCCATGGCTGGTCAGTCGGCTGTACCGTGCCGTGCTGTCAGCTGTCTCCGGTCCCTGTACCATGGCTGGTCAGTCGGCTGTACCGTGCCGTGCTGTCAGCTGTCTCCGGTCCCTGTACCATGGCTGGTCAGTCGGCTGTACCGTGCCGTGCTGTCAGCTGTCTCCGGTCCCTGTACCATGACTGGTCAGTCGGCTGTACCGTGCCGTGCTGTCAGCTGTCTCCGGTCCCTGTACCATGGCTGGTTAGTCGGCTGTACCGTGCCGTGCTGTCAGCTGTCTCCGGTCCCTGTACCATGGCTGGTTAGTCGGCTGTACCGTGCCGTGCTGTCAGCTGTCTCCGGTCCCTGTACCATGACTGGTCAGTCGGCTGTACCGTGCCGTGCTGACAGCTGTCTCCGGTCCCTGTAGCATGGCTGGTCAGTCGGCTGTACCGTGCCGTGCTGCCAGCTGTCTCCGGTCCCTGTAGCATGGCTGGTCAGTCGGCTGTCAGCTGTCTCCGGTCCCTGTACCATGGCTGGTCAGTCGGCTGTCAGCTGTCTCCGGTCCCTGTACCATGGCTGGTCAGTCGGCTGTACCGTGCCGTGCTGTCAGCTGTCTCCGGTCCCTGTACCATGGCTGGTCAGTCGGCTGTACCGTGCCGTGGTGTCAGCTGTCTCCGGTCCCTGTACCATGGCTGGCCAATCGGCTGTACCGTGCCGTGCTGTCAGCTGTCTCCGGTCCCTGTACCATGGCTGGTCAATCGGCTGTACCGTGCCGTGCTGTCAGCTTTCTCCGGTCCCTATACCATGACTGGTCAGTCGGCTGTACCGTGCCGTGCTGTCAGCTGTCTCCGGTCCCTGTACCATGGCTGGTCAGTCGGCTGTACCGTGCCGTGTTGTCAGCTGTCCCCGGTCCCTGTACCATGGCTGGTCAGTCGGCTGTACCGTGCCGTGCTGTCAGCTGTCTCCGGTCCCTGTACCATGGCTGGTCACTCGGCTGTACCGTGCCGTGCTGTCAGCTGTCTCCGGTCCCTGTACCATGGCTGGTCAGTCGGCTGTACCGTGCCGTGTTGTCAGCTGTCCCCGGTCCCTGTACCGTGGCTGGTCAGTCAGCTGTCAGCTGTCTCCGGTCCCTGTGCCATGGCTGGTCAGTCGGCTGTACCGTGCCGTGCTGTCAGCTGTCTCCGGTCCCTGTACCATGACTGGTCAGTCTCCGGTCCCTGTACCATGGCTGGTCAGTCGGCTGTACCGTGCCGTGCTGTCAGCTGTCTCCGGTCCCTGTACCATGGCTGGTCAGTCGGCTGTACCGTGCCGTGCTGTCAGCTGTCTCCGGTCCCTGTAGCATGGCTGGTCAGTCGGCTGTACCGTGCCGTGCTGTCAGCTGTCTCCGGTCCCTGTACCATGGCTGGTCAGTCGGCTGTCAGCTGTCTCCGGTCCCTGTACCATGGCTGGTCAGTCGGCTGTACCGTGCCGTGCTGTCAGCTGTCTCTGGTCCCTGTAGCATGGCTGGTCAGTCGGCTGTCAGCTGTCTCCGGTCCCTGTACCATGGCTGGTCAGTCGGCTGTCAGCTGTCTCCGGTCCCTGTACCATGGCTGGTCAGTCGGCTGTACCGTGCCGTGCTGTCAGCTGTCTCCGGTCCCTGTACCATGGCTGGTCAGTCGGCTGTGCCGTGCCGTGCTGTCAGCTGTATCCGGTACCTGTACCATGGCTGGTCAGTCGGCTGTACCGTGCCGTGGTGTCAGCTGTCTCCGGTACCTGTACCATGGCTGGTCAGTCGGCTGTACCGTGCCGTGCTGTCAGCTGTCTCCGGTCCCTGCACCATGACTGGTCAGTCGGCTGTACCGTGCCGTGCTGTCAGCTGTCTCCGGTCCCTGTAGCATGGCTGGTCAGTCGGCTGTCAGCTGTCTCCGGTACCTGTACCATGGCTGGTCAGTCGGCTGTACCGTGTCGTGCTGACAGCTGTCTCCGGTACCTGTACCATGGCTGGTCAGTCGGCTGTACCGTGCTGTGCTGTCAGCTGTCTCCGGTACCTGTACCATGGTTGGTCAGTCGGCTGTACCGTGCCGTGCTGACAGCTGTCTCCGGTACCTGTACCATGGCTGGTCAGTCGGCTGTACCGTGCCGTGCTGTCAGCTGTCTCCGGTCCCTGTACCATGGCTGGTCAGTCGGCTGTACCGTGCCGTTCTGTCAGCTGTCTCCGGTCCCTGTACCATGGCTGGTCAGTCGGCTGTACCGTGCCGTGCTGTCAGCTGTCTCCGGTCCCTGTACCATGGCTGGTCAGTCGGCTGTACCGTACCGTGCTGTCAGCTGTCTCCGGTCCCTGTACCATGGCTGGTTAGTCGGCTGTACCGTGCCGTGCTGTCAGCTGTCTCCGGTACCTGTACCATGGCTGGTCAGTCGGCTGTACCGTGCCGTGCTGTCAGCTGTCTCCGGTCCCTGTACCATGGCTGGTCAGTCGGCTGTACCGTACCGTGCTGTCAGCTGTCTCCGGTACCTGTACCATGGCTGGTCAGTCGGCTGTACCGTACCGTGCTGTCAGCTGTCTCCGGTACCTGTACCATGGCCGGTCAGTCGGCTGTACCGTGCCGTGGTGTCAGCTGTCTCCGGTCCCTGTAGCATGGCTGGTCAGTCGGCTGTCAGCTGTCTCCGGTCCCTGTGCCATGGCTGGTCAGTCGGCTGTACCGTGCCGTGCTGTCAGCTGTCTCCGGTCCCTGTACCATGACTGGTCAGTCGGCTGTACCGTGCCGTGCTGTCAGCTGTCTCCGGTCCCTGTAGCATGGCTGGTCAGTCGGCTGTCAGTTGTCTCCGGTCCCTGTGCCATGGCTGGTCAGTCGGCTGTACCGTGCCGTGCTGTCAGCTGTCTCCGGTCCCTGTACCATGGCTGGTCAGTCGGCTGTACCGTGCCGTGCTGTCAGCTGTCTCCGGTCCCTGTACCATGGCTGGTCAGTCGGCTGTACCGTGCCGTGCTGTCAGCTGTCTCCGGTCCCTGTACCATGACTGGTCAGTCGGCTGTACCGTGCCGTGCTGTCAGCTGTCTCCGGTCCCTGTACCATGGCTGGTTAGTCGGCTGTACCGTGCCGTGCTGTCAGCTGTCTCCGGTCCCTGTACCATGGCTGGTTAGTCGGCTGTACCGTGCCGTGCTGTCAGCTGTCTCCGGTCCCTGTACCATGACTGGTCAGTCGGCTGTACCGTGCCGTGCTGTCAGCTGTGTCCGGTCCCTGTACCATGGCTGGTCAGTCTCCGGTCCCTGTACCATGGCTGGTCAGTCGGCTGTACCGTGCCGTGCTGTCAGCTGTGTCCGGTCCCTGTACCATGGCTGGTCAGTCTCCGGTCCCTGTACCATGGCTGGTCAGTCGTCTGTACCGTGCCGTGCTGCCAGCTGTCTCCGGTCCCTGTAGCATGGCTCGTCAGTCGGCTGTACCGTGCCGTGCTGCCAGCTGTCTCCGGTCCCTGTACCATGGCTGGTCAGTCGGCTGTACCGTACCGTGCTGCCAGCTGTCTCCGGTCCCTGTACCATGGCTGGTCAATCGGCTGTACCGTGCCGTGCTGCCAGCTGTCTCCGGTCCCTGTAGCATGGCTGGTCAGTCGGCTGTACCGTACCGTGCTGTCAGCTGTCTCCGGTCCCTGTACCATGGCTGGTCAGTCGGCTGTACCGTGCCGTGCTGTCAGCTGTCTCCGGTCCCTGTAGCATGGCTGGTCAGTCGGCTGTACCGTGCCGTGCTGTCAGCTGTCTCCGGTCCCTGTAGCATGGCTGGTCAGTCGGCTGTACCGTGCCGTGCTGTCAGCTGTCTCCGGTCCCTGTACCATGGCTGGTCAGTCGGCTGTACCGTGCCGTGCTGTCAGCTGTCTCCGGTCCCTGTACCATGGCTGGTCAGTCGGCTGTCAGCTGTCTCCGGTCCCTGTACCATGGCTGGTCAGTCGGCTGTACCGTGCCGTGCTGTCAGCTGCCTCTGGTCCCTGTAGCATGGCTGGTCAGTCGGCTTTCAGCTGTCTCCGGTCCCTGTACCATGGCTGGTCAGTCGGCTGTCAGCTGTTTCCGGTCCGTGTACCATGGCTGGTCAGTCGGCTGTACCGTGCCGTGCTGTCAGCTGTCTCCGGTCCCTGTACCATGGCTGGTCAGTCGGCTGTACCGTGCCGTGCTGTCAGCTGTCTCCGGTACCTGTACCATGGCTGGTCAGTCGGCTGTACCGTGCCGTGGTGTCAGCTGTCTCCGGTACCTGTACCATGGCTGGTCAGTCGGCTGTACCGTGCCGTGCTGTCAGCTGTCTCCGGTCCCTGTACCATGACTGGTCAGTCGGCTGTACCGTGCCGTGCTGTCAGCTGTCTCCGGTCCCTGTACCATGGCTGGTCAGTCGGCTGTACCGTGCCGTGCTGTCAGCTGTCTCCGGTCCCTGTACCATGGCTGGTCAGTCGGCTGTACCGTACCGTGCTGTCAGCTGTCTCCGGTCCCTGTACCATGGCTGGTTAGTCGGCTGTACCGTGCCGTGCTGTCAGCTGTCTCCGGTACCTGTACCATGGCTGGTCAGTCGGCTGTACCGTGCCGTGCTGTCAGCTGTCTCCGGTACCTGTACCATGGCTGGTCAGTCGGCTGTACCGTGCCGTGCTGTCGGCTGTCTCCGGTCCCTGTACCATGGCTGGTCAGTCTCCGGTCCCTGTACCATGGCTGGTTAGTCGGCTGTACCGTGCCCTGCTGTCAGCTGTCTCCGGCCCCTGTACCATGGCTGGTCAGTCGGCTGTCAGCTGTCTACGGTCCCTGTACCATGGCTGGTCAGTCGGCTGTCAGCTGTCTCCGGTCCCTGTACCATGGCTGGTCAGTCGGCTGTACCGTGCCGTGCTGTCAGCTGTCTCCGGTCCCTGTACCATAGCTGGTCAGTCGGCTGTCAGCTGTCTCCGGTCCCTGTACCATGGCTGGTCAGTCGGCTGTCAGCTGTCTCAGGTACCTGTACCATGGCTGGTCAGTCGGCTGTCAGCTGTCTCCGGTACCTGTACCATGGCTGGTCAGTCGGCTGTACCGTGCCGTGCTGTCAGCTGTCTCCGGTCCCTGTACCATGGCTGGTCAGTCGGCTGTACCGTGCCGTGCTGTCAGCTGTCTCCGGTCCCTGTACCATGGCTGGTTAATTGGCTGTACCGTGCCGTGCTGTCAGCTGTCTCCGGTCCCTGTACCATGGCTGGTTAGTCGGCTGTACCGTGCCGTGCTGCCAGCTGTCTCCGGTCCCTGTAGCATGGCTGGTCAGTCGGCTGTACCGTGCCGTGCTGTCAGCTGTCTCCGGTCCCTGTACCATGGCTGGTCAGTCTCCGGTCCCTGTACCATGGCTGGTCAGTCGGCTGTACCGTGCCGTGCTGCCAGCTGTCTCCGGTCCCTGTAGCATGGCTGGTCAGTCGGCTGTACCGTGCCGTGCTGTCAGCTGTCTCCGGTCCCTGTACCATGGCTCGTGAGTCGGCTGTCAGCTGTCTCCGGTCCCTGTACCATGGCTGGTCAGTCGGCTGTACCGTGCCGTGCTGTCAGCTGTCTCCGGTCCCTGTAGCATGGCTGGTCAGTCGGCTGTCAGCTGTCTCCGGTCCCTGTACCATGGCTGGTCAGTCGGCTGTACCGTGCCGTGCTGTCAGCTGTCTCCGGTCCCTGTACCATGGCTGGTCAGTCGGCTGTACCGTGCCGTGCTGTCAGCTTCTCCGGTCCCTGTACCATGGCTGGTTAGTCGGCTGTACCGTGCCGTGCTGCCAGCTGTCTCCGGTCCCTGTAGCATGGCTGGTCAGTCGGCTGTACCGTGCCGTGCTGTCAGCTGTCTCCGGTCCCTGTACCATGGCTGGTCAGTCTCCGGTCCCTGTACCATGGCTGGTCAGTCGGCTGTACCGTGCCGTGCTGCCAGCTGTCTCCGGTCCCTGTAGCATGGCTGGTCAGTCGGCTGTACCGTGCCGTGCTGTCAGCTGTCTCCGGTCCCTGTACCATGGCTGGTCAGTCGGCTGTACCGTGCCGTGCTGTCAGCTGTCTCCGGTCCCTGTACCATGGCTGGTCAGTCGGCTGTACCGTGTCGTGCTGTCAGCTGTCTCCGGTCCCTGTACCATGTCTGGTCAGTCTCCGGTCCCTGTACCATGGCTGGTCAGTCGTCTGTACCGTGCCGTGCTGCCAGCTGTCTCCGGTCCCTGTAGCATGGCTGGTCAGTCAGCTGTACCGTGCCATGCTGCCAGCTGTCTCCGGTCCCTGTACCATGGCTGGTCAATCGGCTGTACCGTGCCGTGCTGTCAGCTGTCTCCGGTCCCCGTACCATGGCTGGTCAGTCGGCTGTCAGCTGTCTCCGGTCCCTGTACCATGACTGGTCAGTCGGCTGTACCGTGCCGTGCTGTCAGCTGTCTCCGGTCCCTGTAGCATGGCTGGTCAGTCGGCTGTACCGTGCCGTGCTGTCAGCTGTCTCCGGTCCCTGTACCATGGCTGGTCAGTCTCCGGTCTCTGTACCATGGCTGGTCAGTCGGCTGTACCGTGCCGTGCTGTCAGCTGTCTCCGGTCCCTGTAGCATGGCTGGTCAGTCGGCTGTCAGCTGTCTCCGGTCCCTGTATCATGGCTGGTCAGTCGGCTGTACCGTGCCGTGCTGTCAGCTGTCTCCGGTCCCTGTACCATGGCTGGTCAGTCGGCTGTACCGTGCTGTGCTCTCAGCTGTCTCCGGTCCCTGTACCCTGGCTGGTCAGTCGGCTGTACCGTGCCGTGCTGTCAGCTGTCCCCGGTCCCTGTACCATGGCTGGTCAGTCCCCGGTCCCTGTACCATGGCTGGTCAGTCGGCTGTACCGTGCCGTGATGTCAGCTGTCTCCGGTCCCTGTACCATGGCTGGTCAGTCGGCTGTCAGCTGTCTCCAGCTCCCTGTAGCATGGCTGGTCAGTCGGCTGTACCGTGCCGTGCTGTCAGCTGTCTCCGGTCCCTGTAGCATGGCTGGTCAGTCGGCTGTACCGTGCTGTGCTGTCAGCTGTCTCCGGTCCCCGTACCATGGCTGGTCAGTCTCCGGTCCCTGTAGCATGGCTGGTCAGTCGGCTGTACCGTGCCGTGCTGTCAGCTCTCTCCGGTCCCTGTAGCATGGCTGGTCAGTCGGCTGTACCGTGCCGTGCTGTCAGCTGTCTCCGGTCCCTGTACCATGGCTGGTCAGTCGGCTGTACCGTGCTGTGCTGTCAGCTGTCTCCGGTCCCTGTACCATGGCTGGTCAGTCGGCTGTACCGTGCCGTGCTGTCAGCTGTCTCCGGTCCCTGTACCATGGCTGGTCAGTCGGCTGTACCGTGCTGTGCTCTCAGCTGTCTCCGGTCCCTGTATCATGGCTGGTCAGTCGGCTGTACCGTGCCGTGCTGTCAGCTGTCTCCGGTCCCTGTAGCATGGCTGGTCAGTCGGCTGTACCGTGCCGTGCTGTCAGCTGTCTCCGGTCCCTGTAGCATGGCTGGTCAGTCGGCTGTACCGTGCCGTGCTGTCAGCTGTCTCCGGTCCCTGTACCATGGCTGGTCAGTCGGCTGTACCGTGCCGTGCTGTCAGCTGTCTCCGGTCCCTGTACCGTGGCTGGTCAGTCGGCTGTCAGCTGTCTCCGGTCCCTGTGCCATGGCTGGTCAGTCGGCTGTACCGTGCCGTGCTGTCAGCTGTCTCCGGTCCCTGTACCATGGCTGGTCAGTCGGCTGTACCGTGCCGTGCTGTCAGCTGTCTCCGGTCCCTGTACCGTGGCTGGTCAGTCGGCTGTCAGCTGTCTCCGGTCCCTGTGCCATGGCTGGTCAGTCGGCTGTACCGTGCCGTGCTGTCAGCTGTCTCCGGTCCCTGTACCATGGCTGGTCAGTCGGCTGTACCGTTTCGTGCTGTCAGCTGTCTCCGGTCCCTGTACCATGACTGGTCAGTCGGCTGTACCGTGCCGTGCTGTCAGCTGTCTCCGGTCCCTGTAGCATGGCTGGTCAGTCGGCTGTACCGTGCCGTGCTGACAGCTGTCTCCGGTCCCTGTACCATGGCTGGTCAGTCTCCGGTCCCTGTACCATGGCTGGTCAGTCGGCTGTACCGTGCCGTGCTGTCAGCTGTCTCCGGTCCCTGTAGCATGGCTGGTCAGTCGGCTGTCAGCTGTCTCCGGTCCCTGTATCATGGCTGGTCAGTCGGCTGTACCGTGCCGTGCTGTCAGCTGTCTCCGGTCCCTGTACCATGGCTGGTCAGTCTCCGGTCCCTGTACCATGGCTGGTTAGTCGGCTGTACCGTGCCGTGCTGTCAGCTGTCTCCGGTACCTGTACCATGGCTGGTCAGTCGGCTGTACCGTGCTGTGCTGTCAGCTGTCTCCGGTCCCTGTACCATGGCTGGTCAGTCGGCTGTACCGTGCTGTGCTCTCAGCTGTCTCCGGTCCCTGTACCATGGCTGGTCAGTCGGCTGTACCGTGCCGTGCTGTCAGCTGTCTCCAGCTCCCTGTAGCATGGCTGGTCAGTCGGCTGTACCGTGCCGTGCTGTCAGCTGTCTCCGGTCCCCGTACCATGGCTGGTCAGTCTCCGGTCCCTGTAGCATGGCTGGTCAGTCGGCTGTACCGTGCCGTGCTGTCAGCTGTCTCCGGTCCCTGTACCATGGCTGGACAGTCGGCTGTACCGTGCCGTGCTGTCAGCTGTCTCCAGCTCCCTGTAGCATGGCTGGTCAGTCGGCTGTACCGTGCCGTGCTGTCAGCTGTCTCCAGCTCCCTGTAGCATGGCTGGTCAGTCGGCTGTACCGTGCCGTGCTGTCAGCTGTCTCCAGTCCCTGTACCATGGCTGGTCAGTCGGCTGTACCGTGCCGTGCTGTCAGCTGTCTCCGGTCCCCGTACCATGGCTGGTCAATCGGCTGTACCGTACCGTGCTGTCAGCTGTCTCCGGCCCCCGTACCATGGCTGGTCAGTCGGCTGTACCGTGCCGTGCTGTCAGCTGTCTCCGGTCCCCGTACCATGGCTGGTCAGTCGGCTGTACCGTGCCGTGCTGTCAGCTGTCTCCGGTCCCTGTACCATGGCTGGTCAGTCTCCGGTCCCTGTACCATGGCTGGTTAGTCGGCTGTACCGTGCCGTGCTGTCAGCTGTCTCCGGTACCTGTACCATGGCTGGTCAGTCGGCTGTACCGTGCTGTGCTGTCAGCTGTCTCCGGTCCCTGTACCATGGCTGGTCAGTCGGCTGTACCGTGCCGTGCTGTCAGCTGTCTCCGGTCCCTGTACCATGGCTGGTCAGTCGGCTGTACCGTGCCGTGCTGTCAGCTGTCTCCGGCCCCTGTACCATGGCTGGTCAGTCGGCTGTACCGTGCCGTTCTGTCAGCTGTCTCCGGTCCCTGTACCATGGCTGGTCAGTCGGCTGTACCGTGCCGTGCTGTCAGCTGTCTCCGGTCCCTGTACCATGGCTGGTTAATCGGCTGTACCGTGCCGTGCTGTCAGCTGTCTCCGGTCCCTGTAGCATGGCTGGTAAGTCGGCTGTCAGCTGTCTCCGGTCCCTGTACCATGGCTGGTCAGTCGGCTGTACCGTGCCGTGCTGTCAGCTGTCTCCGGTCCCTGTAGCATGGCTGGTCAGTCGGCTGTCAGCTGTCTCCGGTCCCTGTACCATGGCTGGTCAGTCGGCTGTACCGTGCCGTGCTGTCAGCTGTCTCCGGTCCCTGTAGCATGGCTGGTCAGTCGGCTGTCAGCTGTCTCCGGTCCCTGTACCATGACTGGTCAGTCGTCTGTACCGTGCCGTGCTGCCAGCTGTCTCCGGTCCCTGTACCATGGCTGGTCAGTCGGCTGTACCGTGCCGTGCTGTCAGCTGTCTCCGGTCCCTGTACCATGGCTGGTCAGTCGGCTGTACCGTGCCGTGCTGTCAGCTGTCTCCGGTATCTGTACCATGGCTGGTCAGTCGGCTGTACCGTGCCGTGCTGTCAGCTGTCTCCGGTACCTGTACCATGGCTGGTCAGTCGGCTGTACCGTGCCGTGCTGTCAGCTGTCTCCGGTCCCTGTACCATGGCTGGTCAGTCTCCGGTCCCTGTACCATGGCTGGTTAGTCGGCTGTACCGTGCCGTGCTGTCAGCTGTCTCCGGCCCCTGTACCATGGCTGGTCAGTCGGCTGTCAGCTGTCTCCGGTCCCTGTACCATGGCTGGTCAGTCGGCTGTCAGCTGTCTCCGGTCCCTGTACCATGGCTGGTCAGTCGGCTGTACCGTGCCGTGCTGTCAGCTGTCTCCGGTCCCTGTACCATAGCTGGTCAGTCGGCTGTCAGCTGTCTCCGGTCCCTGTACCATGGCTGGTCAGTCGGCTGTCAGCTGTCTCCGGTACCTGTACCATGGCTGGTCAGTCGGCTGTCAGCTGTCTCCGGTACCTGTACCATGGCTGGTCAGTCGGCTGTACCGTGCCGTGCTGTCAGCTGTCTCCGGTACCTGCACCATGGCTGGTCAGTCGGCTGTACCGTGCCGTGCTGTCAGCTGTCTCCGGTCCCTGTACCATAGCTGGTCAGTCGGCTGTCAGCTGTCTCCGGTCCCTGTACCATGGCTGGTCAGTCGGCTGTCAGCTGTCTCCGGTACCTGTACCATGGCTGGTCAGTCGGCTGTACCGTGCCGTGCTGTCAGCTGTCTCCGGTACCTGTACCATGGCTGGTCAGTCGGCTGTACCGTGCCGTGCTGTCAGCTGTCTCCGGTCCCTGTACCATGGCTGGTCAGTCTCCGGTCCCTGTACCATGGCTGGTCAATCGGCTGTGCCGTCCCGTGCTGTCAGCTGTCTCCAGTCCCTGTACCATGGCTGGTTAGTCGGCTGTACCGTGCCGTGCTGTCAGCTGTCTCCGGTCCCTGTAGCATGGCTGGTCAGTCGGCTGTACCGTGCCGTGCTGACAGCTGTCTCCGGTCCCTGTACCTTGGCTGGTCAGTCGGTTGTACCGTGCCGTGCTGTCAGCTGTCTCCGTTCCCTGTACCATGGCTGGTCAGTCGGCTGTACCGTGCCGTGCTGTCAGCTGTCTCCAGTCCCTGTACCATGGCTGGTCAGTCGGCTGTACCGTGCCGTGCTGTCAGCTGTCTCCGGTCCCTGTACCATGGCTGGTCAGTCGGCTGTACCGTGCCGTGCTGTCAGCTGTCTCCGGTCCCTGTAGCATGGCTGGTCAGTCGGCTGTACCGTGCCGTGCTGTCAGCTGTCTCCGGTACCTGTACCATGGCTGGTCAGTCGGCTGTCAGCTGTCTCCGGTCCCTGTACCATGGCTGGTCAGTCGGCTGTACCGTGCCGTGCTGTCAGCTGTCTCTGGTCCCTGTAGCATGGCTGGTCAGTCGGCTGTCAGCTGTCTCCGGTCCCTGTACCATGGCTGGTCAGTCGGCTGTCAGCTGTCTCCGGTCCCTGTACCATGGCTGGTCAGTCGGCTGTACCGTGCCGTGCTGTCAGCTGTTTCCGGTCCCTGTACCATGGCTGGTCAGTCGGCTGTGCCGTGCCGTGCTGTCAGCTGTATCCGGTACCTGTACCATGGCTGGTCAGTCGGCTGTACCGTGCCGTGGTGTCAGCTGTCTCCGGTACCTGTACCATGGCTGGTCAGTCGGCTGTACCGTGCCGTGCTGTCAGCTGTCTCCGGTCCCTGTACCATGACTGGTCAGTCGGCTGTACCGTGCCGTGCTGTCAGCTGTCTCCGGTCCCTGTAGCATGGCTGGTCAGTCGGCTGTCATCTGTCTCCGGTACCTGTACCATGGCTGGTCAGTCGGCTGTACCGTGTCGTGCTGACAGCTGTCTCCGGTACCTGTACCATGGCTGGTCAGTCGGCTGTACCGTGCTGTGCTGTCAGCTGTCTCCGGTACCTGTACCATGGCTGGTCAGTCGGCTGTACCGTGCCGTGCTGACAGCTGTCTCCGGTACCTGTACCATTGCTGGTCAGTCGGCTGTACCGTGCCGTGCTGTCAGCTGTCTCCGGTCCCTGTACCATGGCTGGTCAGTCGGCTGTACCGTGCCGTTCTGTCAGCTGTCTCCGGTCCCTGTACCATGGCTGGTCAGTCGGCTGTACCGTGCCGTGCTGTCAGCTGTCTCCGGTCCCTGTACCATGGCTGGTCAGTCGGCTTTACCGTACCGTGCTGTCAGCTGTCTCCGGTCCCTGTACCATGGCTGGTTAGTCGGCTGTACCGTGCCGTGCTGTCAGCTGTCTCCGGTACCTGTACCATGGCTGGTCAGTCGGCTGTACCGTGCCGTGCTGTCAGCTGTCTCCGGTCCCTGTACCATGGCTAGTCAGTCGGCTGTACCGTGCCGTGCTGTCAGCTGTCTCCGGTCCCTGTACCATGGCTGGTTAGTCGGCTGTACCGTGCCGTGCTGTCAGCTGTCTCCGGTCCCTGTACCATGGCTGGTTAGTCGGCTGTACCGTGCCGTGCTGTCAGCTGTCTCCGGTCCCTGTACCATGACTGGTCAGTCGGCCGTACCGTGCCGTTCTGTCAGCTGTCTCCGGTCCCTGTACCATGACTGGTCAGTCGGCTGTACCGTGCCGTGCTGTCAGCTGTCTCCGGTCCCTGTAGCATGGCTGGTCAGTCGGCTGTCAGCTGTCTCCGGTACCTGTACCATGGCTGGTCAGTCGGCTGTACTGTGCCGTGCTGTCAGCTGTCTCCGGTCCCTGTAGCATGGCTGGTCAGTCTCCGGTCCCTGTACCATGGCTGGTCAGTCGGCTGTACCGTGCCGTGCTGTCAGCTGTCTCCGGTCCCTGTACCATGGCTGGTCAGTCGGCTTTCAGCTGTCTCCGGTGCCTGTACCATGACTGGTCAGTCGGCTGTACCGTGCCGTGCTGTCAGCTGTCTCCGGTCCCTGTAGCATGGCTGGTCAGTCGGCTGTACCGTGCCGTGTTGTCAGCTGTCCCCGGTCCCTGTAGCATGGCTGGTCAGTCGGCTGTCAGGTGTCTCCGGTCCCTGTACCATGGCTGGTCAGTCGGCTGTACCGTACCGTGCTGTCAGCTGTCTCCGGTACCTGTACCATGGCTGGTCAGTCGTCTGTACCGTGCCGTGCTGTCAGCTGTCTCCGGTCCCTGTACCATGGCTGGTTAGTCGGCTGTACCGTGCCGTGCTGTCAGCTGTCTCCGGTCCCTGTACCATGGCTGGTCAGTCGGCTGTACCGTGCCGTGCTGTCAGCTGTCTCCGGTCCCTGTACCGTGGCTGTACCGTGCCGTGCTGCCAGCTGTCTCCGGTCCCGGTCCCGGCCGCCGCGTCACACCGCGCAGCAGCAGCCGGCCGGCAGCGCTGATCATTGGACGGTCGGCAGATCCGAGTAGGAAGGGGCCACTTGTGGCGTGCTGCGCACCAGACCACCCCCTCCTCCCCCTCCCCCTCACCAGCCTCCGCCGGAGGATGTGAATCTCCCTGCCACCCGTCCCACCTCCCCCACCTCACCAGAACCAGACAGCGCGGTACACCGAGCCAAGCCGCGACACTCACTGAGAGGGGGGCAGGGGACTGTACAGTCTCTCTTGAAAGTAACTATCCACTGCGGTGGTGGCGCTACCCGTCCCGACCAAGGCAGGGCAGTACTGAGTACAGTTTGAGAATCACTGGATTGCCTGACCCGGGGACCGCGGAACGCGAGGGGAGCGAGCTGTCAGAGGATCCCAGGAACCGGATGCCCCGATACTATGCCGGAACACACTTACTAGGTACGTGCGGGTGTGTCGTTTAGCTTGTCATCTGCAAGGGCTTTGCAACTAGACCAGAGGCGCAGCCAGGGGGGGGGGGGGGGCAAGAGGGGCAATTGTCCCCCCCCCACCCCTACGTGTCACAGGGAGCCACCTAGATTGGCCCAGATACCATTTCAGTTAGCTAAATGGCTTTCAAAAAGCCACAGAGGAGCCCTCAAACCAGGCAAGGAGCCCTCATCTGGTGCATGTCAAGGGCCCTCAGAGACACTGAAGGGCTTTCGAAGCCAACCCAGGGGGCCTCTTGGGCATGTCCAGGGGCCCATTGAGCCCACCAGAGGCCTAAAAACTATCCAGGGACCTTTCGAGCATGCCCTGGGGCCCGTTGAGCCCACTCAGGGACCCAAAAACCTGCTCAGGGCCCTCTAGAGCATGTCCAGGGGGCAATTGAGCCCACCCACAGTTCAACAAACCTGCCCAGTGGCCTCTCGAGCATGTCCAGGGGCCCATTGAGTATGTTCAGGGGCCTCTCGAACCTGCCCAGGGGCACATTATAGTTTTCACATAGGCCCATCGAGTCTGTTCAGGGGCCTCTCGAACCTGCCCAGGGGCCATTAGAGCCTGCCCAGAGGCCTCCCGAGCTTGCCCAGGGGTCCATTGAGTCTGTTCGGGGGCCTCTCGAACCTGTCCAGGTGCCTCTCGAGCTTGCCCAGGGGCCCATTGAGTCTGTGCAAGGGCATCTTGAACCTGCCTAGGGGCCATTAGAGTCTGTTCAGGCATGGGTGGAACTTTATATACTTTCGGGGTTGTAGCTACAACTGCATTCTC
Source organism: Chirona hameri (assembly GCA_036785665.1). Taxonomy (NCBI): domain Eukaryota; kingdom Metazoa; phylum Arthropoda; class Thecostraca; order Balanomorpha; family Balanidae; genus Chirona; species Chirona hameri. Next base: position 23,188 of record JAXIVJ010002941.1, read on the forward strand.
AAAAATTGCAACCCCAATTATGAATATTACAACCCCAACATTGCCATTAAATGCATAAGTAAATAAATACTGCGAACGGTACGCAAAATCACCAAAGTATTTTTTCAATAACAATAATAACCAGTATGGCGCCGTAGTTGGCGATGAACGAGCGAGCGCGAAGGAAATGTATGGTGAGGTTGGTATGTGCAGTGCGCACGCATAAGGGTGCTGCTTTCCTAGTACTGTTGCCTGACACCACACCAAATTTCAACTCGATCGGGCAAGTAGTTTCTGAGATACAAAAAGAGGTCGCACTTGCGCACGTGCAGAGGCACCCCACCCCTGACTTGTGGGAAGGCGGTGGCTGAGGGGTCCCTAACCACACACCAAATTTGCACACAATCGGCCCAGCCGTTGCGGAGTTTTGCGACCAGTCACTGTTCAAAACCCTCACTTGAACGCGCCACGCGCAGTGGTAGTCACCCACGTGAGTCGACTCTGGTCTCAAACAGGGATATAGGGTAGATGAGGCTACTCAGCAAAGAAGCCCGCTTGTCAATCGGACGTGCAATTACAGAGATATGAGCTTCTGCAAAGCGTCGCCACGGCCGGGCCCCGCCGCTCATATTCCGATTTTCCCCCTACTTCACGGAAGGACGAGCGAGCTCGAAGGCGCTCGCACGTAATCACCGATGTATTGATGGCTCTCATATGACTCATATGACGTCCTCGTGTAATCCCACCTTTACCGGAGGGTGATTCCCGGTTTCATTGATAATCAGTAATTTGATTCATAGCTTCGTTTCAAAGGCACGAAGTGTGTACTAACGTGCATTACTATGTTCTTTGGAACGTGAGATGCAAGGTAGAACTGTATAGAGGTATAGGGTTTTATTAACACGCACCCTGGAGGGCCTCTGAAAATTACACGCACTGGAGGGAGGGGGGAGATAAAGGCCCCGATAAGAAATACAATAACGCAAATTGTAGGGTGGAGAGGTTCTGTGGGAACTCTGTTTTGTGAAAATTCCATGACCCTGGGTTAATATCTCTAAGGTCAAATGAGGTCAAACCATAGGCGTACACAAAGGGGGGGGGGGGCAAACGGGGCAATTGCCCCTCCTCCTGAAGGTCTGTACGTGCCCCCTTTGGTCGAATAAAAATTTTTTTTTTTTAAAAGGACAAAAATGGTGAAAATATGCCCCTTTAAAAATATAGTGGGCCAAATCCGGTGCGTTTTTTTTTGGTGGGGGTACTTTATGACCCCCTGAACAAAAATTGCCCCCACCCCTGACTTGAGGGAAAGTGGCGGCTGAGAGGTCCCCAATCACACACTAAATTTGAACACAATCGGCTCAGCCGTTCCTGATATATATAATAGGGGTGTGCACGTGCGCACGTGCAGACGCACCTCACCCCTGACTTGTGGGAAAGTGGCAGCTGAGGGGTCTCTAACCACAAACCAAATGTGCATACAATCTGCCCAGTCGTTGCGGAGTGTTCAACACCTTTTCAACACCCCTCACGCAGCACGCGCCACGCGCAGTAGTGTTCACCCACATGAGTCGGCACTGGTCTCAAACAGGGTAGGTTGGATGGGGCTGCTCAGCAAAGAAGTCCGCTTGTCAATCGGACGTGCGGTTGCAGAGATATGAGCTTCTCAAAAGCGTCGCCACGGGCGAGGTCGGGTCGGGTCGGGTCGGGCTGGCCGGGCCGCTCATATTAAGATTTTTCCCTTACACCACGGAATTACGAGCGAGCGCAAACAATTAATACATATGCGAACATAAAAGGAAAAACTGTAAAATGTTGGTCACGTTAGCCATAAAATATAATTTAAAATCCAACAATACAACATATTATCCCAAAATTACTTAGAAAGACTATTTAGGTACCTGCATGCAGCCATGTATATTTTTTATGATTGTTTATTTACTCTCCATGTGAAGCTGGCGCTGATGCTTCGATGCTAATTGAGCTGCAATTTGTCGTACGCGCGATTCTTTCTCTCATTTCGTTGCTGTTGATCCGGACATCCAGTTACTGTATGGTGTGTACGTGCAGAATGTACAGCGATCTTTCCGTATAGCCAATCAGTAACGGATTGATAATTGGATGTTGGATAGTTGGGATAGTTCATGTATAGCTCGCGTTTCACTGAGTCATCTGTAACTGTTTGTGAAAATAAAACAGATAATACAACATATGGTGTTTAACTATTTTCAATTTTGCACATTTTTCGTTTTTGTTTCTTGAGTCGCTTTTACTCTCCCCCTCCCCCCGGTCGCCGACTCACTTACAACCCCAACGAAAAACAAAAAGTTCCGCCTCTGTGTTCAGGGACCTCTCGAGCTTTCCCAGTGGTCCATTGATCCTGTTCAGGGGCCTCTCGAACCTGCCCAGGGGCTATTAGAGTCTGTCCAGGGGCCTCTCGGCTTGCCAAAGGGCCATTGAGTCTGTTCAGAGGCCTCTCGAGCTTATCCAGAGGGCCATTAGGCCTGTGGACGGGGCCCTTGAGCAGGGGCGGATCCAGGGGGTGAGTGCCCCCTAAAGGTCCTGAAACTATGATTCCCCCCCTCCCAACTGTCGGACGTACAGTTGTAAAAATTGTCTTTGCTGCAGTAAAAATCCAGCTATCGACAGTTAAAAAACTTGAAATGGGGGAAAGTGGGGGCAGCCGCCCCCGCTGGCAAAATCAAGCGGGGGAAAAACTATCTTTTTGCCCCCCGCCCCCATGTTCCGTAGTCGAAAATGACATATCCTTTACCATATATGGTACAAATTATGAGCATTGCAAAAGTTAAAAAAAAATATATACTTAATATGGCAGTAAAATATGGAAGCTTGTCCTTGAGGCAAAAGTGACGCAACGCAAGTTTAAACAATATTAGTAATATAGTATATAGTAATATAGCATGTTATACAATTATTATATGATGGAACGGTGTCAGAAATATGATTCAATCTTTGCAGCTGAAGCTAATTGACAAAACATAATTTTCACTCCACGTCTATATGCGCGCAGGGGCGGATCCAGGGGGTGGGGAGCAACGGCCATGCCCCCCCCCCCAGACCGTTCAAGGGGGATGGCAAACTATGTTTTGCCCCCCCCCCCCCACAATACGTGAAGTCTAATACGCATGTATTAGACTATATTATGCGCTATATTTGCGTTTTTAGAACGGTACTGGGAAAATTTTGCAAAATTTGGATTTTTTTCCTTCAAAATTTGGCGGCGCTGCGCGCTGCTGTTTTCCCGCTATTCTCGAAAAACATCAGGGGAGGGGGGGGGGGGGGCAAAATGACAAATAACCCCCACTAGGGCGAGGGGTAATTTATAAGTTTAACAATTATCACGTTTACAGGTGTCCTTATTTCATTACTTTTATCCAGCACCATTTCGGTCAAGCAAGTCTACAATATATACCGATGACATTATAATGTCATCCGTCAGCGAAGTCGTTGACTTCTTTGCGCGATCGGGAAGTCGCCAGCTAGATTATTTCAGGCTGCCGCTGCCTGGCTGGCTGCCGCAGGTTTCTGCCATAGACTGTATGGCAGTAATATGATAAATGCAGCCTTCACCGTAGTAGGTATCGGCTACTTCGTCTGCGTGTGTCGTATCTATGGACCCGCCGAGATGCCCAAATGGCCTCGAGCCTCGAGGTCCGCGAGCAGGGACATATTTTGTTTTCAAGAACCTGGCAACGGAAGTTGATCATCCTCCGTATGCGGTGCCTAGATGGGTAGCTAAAGTTTCTTGAAATGCATATTTAATTTGACGCCATGATCGGGTCATCTGTATTATTGTTTTGAATGGCGGAAGTGCGACTGGTTCCATCATGTTTGACGTCCTCGTCTTTAGCTCTTTTGTATCGGAGCGCAACAGATAACAACGACAAACATTTGTGCAGCGAAATGCGTATTCATTTTTTCCGGCGGACCATCCCCTCGGTTTACTATCCGAGATTCGGAGCTGGAAATTCTGAAGAAAACTGCCATTTATTTGATGCTCCAAGTACTGTTTTAAATTTCTATGGTAGCTTCTTTCCACTAACATTTTTTTTCTTGACCGCAAAAAAAAAAGCTCAAATCTAAGATACTCTTGTTTTTTTGTTGTTGTTGCAAGGGTCGTCGAACCCTGTAGCAAAAAGTAGTTGGCTCCGAAGACGAACGAATGGATCCGTCTTTGCTCTTAAGGGTAAAGCCGGATTGATTCAGCGCACATTTTTCATGTTTTTCCCTTGCAGTCGGGAACGAAAACATAGGTACACCTTTTTCGATATCCCAAAAGGGCGAAAAGCTAAACCAAAAAAAATCTTTAGCAATCGTGTGGTTGCAAAATAAAGTGGCCCCAATCCGGGAATATCTTTGAAATTGGGGGTACCTAGGTAATATCCGCTCAAACTGGTTGCCCCCCCCAAAAAAAAATGGCCGGCTGGGTCCGCCCTTGATGCGCCGAACATATTAACAAGGAACGACTTGAATTTTGAAACATCAATATTTGGCTACTGTAAACGGGTCTTGTTTTCCGGTAGCTATTACATTGCAATTTTATGTTACCCTAACTTAATTTCAGGAGTCTGGCAACCCTGCTAGATCGCCACTCTAAATTAGGATATATCATCATCATCACCTTTAATTTTCCTTCAAATCCTTCAACCTATGTGTTTAAGCTATATGACTACGTGAACTGAATCAGGGACGTATGCCACATGGGCCATGCCCCCCTCCCCCCCCCCCCCCTGAGCGATCCAATTTACACTAGATAAAATGGGATTCCGTCAAGCTTTAACATTACGTCTATGGGCGTTGCATGGAAATAATCGAGTTTGAAATATCTCCGACTGCACCCCTCCTCCCCCCCCCTCGGCAGGTGAAAAGGTATTGTGGCCCCTCCCTGAGCAAAATCCTGGCTACGTTCCTGAACTGAATTGATCGAAGTCTTGCCCCCCCCCCCATGTCAAAATAAAATCCGCCGCCACTTGTCATCGTCTTCGGTTCGTTGTAACAGTTAATTGGATTAATAACATTTTTAGCTTCTTATTCTCTACTAGGCCCATATTTCTGGGTTTTATCAAGCAAACCCGGAAATTTTCACGCCGCTTCGCGGCGCTAAATAACATGTACCCTCGGATATTAAATATGGGCGCAAGTATCATATCATGAAAACCACATTAACCCTCGCCCTACGGGGGGAGGGGGCTGACAGGCCCCCCACCCCCTGAGGTTTTTCTTGAATAACTGTTTATATATGCGGCGAATCTTCCTGAAATTTTAGTAGCTAAGTTTACAACAATGATACGTATGCTGCACAAATTTAATTGAAATTGGTCAAGCAGTTTCGGAGATAATCATGTTTTGATGACGTCATGTTGGTGGAAAAACAATAAATATTTGAAAAATAGTAGAAAACAGAGTTTTAAAGTAAATTGCAAACGCAAATCACCAAAGATACAAAATGGCATTCTCTTTCAAATGGCAATCTCGGATTTGCAAAATTTTGAGCTTTTAACTCCTAAAATTAAAAAAAAAAATGTTTTTTTTTTTTAAAATCCCCACAAAATCAAAATTTTCAAAGATGTTAGAAAAAACCGGAATATATGTGAGAGAACTGAGTATGGATAGATCCCATACCAAATTTCAAAGCAATATCTTCATTTTTGACTGAGTGATGGCTCCCTAAGCGTAAGAAACTGATGACGTCATTTTTTATAACTTGTTTTGACTCTTTTTTTTACAAGATACGAACAAATAATTACCTTTTCTGTATTTCTGAGCCAAAACAGGTCTAGGAACATGCCTTTTTGTTTACATTTCTTAATTTCTAATTTCGAGGTTTTCTGAAGAGCAAAATCGCTGTTTTGGACGTGGTAAATCCGAGGTCATTCACTTGACCTGGAAGGTCATCCGTTAACCTGAAATCTAACAATCTCATACTGTTAGATTCCTCTCATGACAGGCAACATGCTGGTTCTTACCGCATTACTCTAAGTTGCTTGGTTTTGAAGTAAACGGGGGGCCTGTCAGCCCCCCCGTAGGGCGAAGGTGAAAAAAGCTCCGTAGGGCGAGGGTTAAAAATGCTGCAAAGGCTGCAAAGGCATTTAATTTTCCTTCAAATCCTTCAACCTATGTGTTTAAGCTATATGACTACGTGAACTGAATCAGGGACGTATGCCACATGGGCCATGCCCCCCTCCTCCCCCCCCCCCTTAGCGATCCAATTTACACTAGATAAAATGGGATTCTGTCAAGCTTTAACATTACGTCTATGGGCGTTGCATAGAAATAATCGAGTTGGAAATATCTCCGACTGCACCCCTCCCCCGCCCCCCCTCGGCAGGTGAAAAGGTATTGTGGCCCCTCCCTGAGCAAAATCCTGGCTACGTGCCTGAACTGAATTGATCGAAGTCTGAGTGATACACGCATAAAATTGGGGGTACATTTTTCTCGTCATTTCAGCCGACCCCGCACTAAAAAAAAATCGGCGACGCCCCTCCTACCCCCTCCCCCACCCCACCCATCCCCCGCCGCTCAACATTTTTTTTGGAAATACGCCACTGGATTTGGCCCCCTAAAAAAAATACGGCTAGATCCGCCCCAACCTGCCCTCGAGCCTGCCCAGGGGCTGCTAGCCGTCGCCTGGAGCGCCTGCTATAGCTGGAGCGCCTGCTAGCCGTGGTCGGCGCGGTCATAATGAGCGGTAATGTGCTGTATTCTGACCCACCTGGTGCAATGTTTTCTTGAGTTTAAAAATGGTAATTTGATAAGTCTGATTCGTTTTTTGAATTCGGGGGGGGGGGGGGGTGGTAGTACAAAACAATTTAACAATTTTCCTCTCAGGAGTGTGTGTGCTGCAATATTTTTAAGCCAGGGGCGTCGCGAACGGGAGGGTCGGGGGGGGGGGGGGGTCTGGGCAGACTTCCCCCCACTCTTAGAAGGCTGGGGGGGGGTCGACTCCCACTTTTTTGCGAGGAAAATTAACAATTCATCGTAAAAATTGCCTTCGCAGCAGTCAAAATCCAGCTATCAAAAACTGGAAAATTTCGCGACGCTTCGCGGCATGACAAAGGTTCCGCAATCGCTTATACAAATTTGGAAAATGGGAAGAAAACAATTCATTAAGTATCTGGCAGAGGCTCTCCTTGGCAGTAATCGCTGGCCCCAGGGCCCATTTCCTTCATAAAATATTCACTTTCAAGTTTCAAGCAGGCTACATGTTTAGCTAGTCTGCCCAGTTCCGAAAAAAGGCGACGCGAACGCAAGGACGAGGAGATCGGCATCCGGCAGCTGCTCCAGCGGTGACCAATTTGCTGGATCGAAGAGCTAATAGTGGGAACAGGCCAGGACCATGTTGCATACATATGTACCGAGCCATTTCCCCACAGGCTCCTCCAGATCCACAGGGACCATTTATGCGCGGAAATGCAGTTCTGCCTCTTTCTGCTTTCAAACCATTTGCACTGTTACCAGTTGTTTGTTACAGTTCGGTACATATGTATGCAGTTATCATTATTATCATATGTATTATTGAGTGCTGACTGCCACCGGTCATTGTGATTTAATATCCGAGGGTAATGTATATAAAAAACTACCTTCATTTCAATATTTGTCATCATACCGAGATGTGCAACTGCAGGAAAAGAAGTTACCTATCTTGGCTCCACTCAGGGTCTGGTTCAATATTAAAATGTCGTTTTCCAGGACCTAAAATTAACATTTTCACGCCGTTTCGCGGCGTCACATCGGTAGTCATCGTCATAATGAAGCCATAGTCATCCATCGTGATCGGTTCGTCGTAACGCTGAATTGAATGAATAACATTTTTAGCTTCTTATCTATATTACTATTTGATAAGCGTCTCTCTGTCTGTCTGTCTGTCCATCCGCCACGAATTTATATAATTAAAGTGGTAATGCTACATTGCAGTACCACATTGATATAAGCACGTGATGCACGTGATTTTAAGGTTTTCAAACGAGTTTACGAATACTATCGAGTGGTATATAATTCGTACATTTCCGACGCATTTGATACGATAATTTTAGACTGTTGTAGGTTGTGCAGTTTTGGGCGAAGGTCTGTGCTGTAACTAACATAGAAGGAGGTGTTAAGAAATATTTTACCGTAAAAAAAACAGTTTACGGTTACGGTTTTTACATCGCGTCACTCCAGTCGAAAGCCAATCAGATCCAACCACGGATACTACAGTGTCACAACCAATGAGAAGCAACCACGGAATCACTACGAAACGAAGGTCATCTACATACGGTACGGCATATATCAACGATATCAACGAACATATACGCCAAGCCGGGGTGGAGTTTTCACGGGTTTAACTTTGGGTAACTTTTGGTAGGAAGCAACTATCATAAACGAACGTATCGCACAACACGCGGCGCGTCGCGACAGTCACCGACGCAGCGGGCGCGCCGCGCTGTAGTCGTTTCAGACCATGCACCAATTTGTATTATTAAGGTTGGTTAATGTCAAACGAAAATGTATGGCACTTTCCATTCACTCGTAATGATAAAACGGGGTAGTGTGGAAACTATTCCGCCAGATGTCTCTGCGCGCCGGTTACGTTCACCGGCGGCCGGCCCGCATTGCAGCACGTTGTGAGACGGCCGCCAGAAGGGTGGCTCTAAAAATTGCTGTTTGCGAAAATGATACGGATCACATCTCATGTGGTTCTCTAAAGTTTTGTTAGTTTAGGGCTAGCACGAAACCGCCAAAAATAACTGTGCGCGGCCGCCGTCAATAAGGGCGAACGACCCGTGCGGCCTCAGCTAACAATCGACCATATGCATACCATACACACATGTCGCATACCATCCATACATATTGCAAAACATCGGAGAAGATAACCATATGAGACGTGAGCCCGTGTCATCTTTCGAAGATCGACATTTTTAGAGCCACCTTACCCACCAGCGTAGTTTAACCCGCGCCGTGCCGGTACAGTGCTCGGGGCCACCTTCGCCGTGCCGGGGGGGGGGGGGGGGGGGGCGTTTCGATGCCCATTCTAACTCGGTTCCTATAGGATGTACAAACAAACCGGAAACACTGTTTGAAAGCTCGTCAAAATGAATTTTGAAACTATTCACATCATTTTTTTCTTCTCAGATCAATATTGAGGTCACCAGAGGTCGGTCATCAAGGGTCAGATTGTCAAGTTTTAGAACTTCGCTCCAGAAATTCCCAGATAGCACAGGAACGATGATAGCTAGGAACAAACGAAAAAAAACAACAATGGAAAGCGCTTGGAAAATTCAATCTGCAAGGTGTCCTCAGATTTTATCTCAGGTGAATAGTTTAGGCTCCAGAGATCATCAAATATCAAAAAGGCTATTTTTTAGAAAACAATTTTCACAATCACAATTGTCAATTGTTGGGGGGGGGGGAGGGGCAAATCCCAATAAGTCTCACACAATTCTGATAGCTCATCGGATTTCGCTTGCTTGTGCATCGATAACTGATTTAAAACCAACTTTCCTTAGTAAAAGTTGCTTAGATTTTATATTATCTCAAAAATGTGTCAAATTTGCGCCGATTTCATTTTTTTTTGGGGGGGGAGGAGGCATGAACCCGTGGCCCCCTCTGGATCCGCCCATGGGGGGCATGGCCTGGTTGCCCTCCCCTCCCTGAATCCGACAGTGCGCTTGGGACCCTAATTTTCGGCGATAACTTTTGAATGCATCAACTGGTATGAACAAATTTCTCGCAATGGACGTTTCAGGCCCTGCGCTAATTTGTATTATACAAGTTGGTTAGTGTCAAACGAAAATTTAGGGCGCTTTCCATTCTCTCTTAATATTAAACACAATACGAGCTCGGATAGAGGCTAACGTCAGGTCGCTCTGTAGCAGAGTTCGCAATGGGCTGGGCTGGCCCTATGGGCCATGGGCTGGGCTGGCCCTATGGGCCAGCCCTCAAGGCTGGGCCTGGGCCGGGCCTCAACTTTAAGGAAATCACTGGGCTCTGGATGGGCCTGGGCCTGACAATTTTGAAGTAATTCGCGCGTCGCACAAGCTCAGGTCAGAGGTCAAAAATATTTTAATCAGCAGTTCACTTACACAGCAACACACTGTCGCTGTGGCTGTGGGTTTTTTTTGGTTAGCATAGTTGGTTCATTGTTTCACATTTATAGTATGCAAGTAAATATGCTAGGATAATTATTGCAAATTTTGTGAAAATAATTTTATGCTTAATCTGAACGGGCCGGACTGGGGCTGGGCCTCAATATTATTAATTTGATCGGGCCTGGTCCGGGCCTAGGCTTGGTGTTCATGGGCCTGGTCCGGGCCTAGGCTTGGTGTTCATGGGCCTGGGCCGGGCCGGGCTGGGGGTTGGTGGGCCCGTGACGAACACTGCTTTGTAGTCCCGCCCTTGACTCCGCCCACCACTTGCAACCGACCGGTCACTGATCGGGCAGCGCCGGTACAAGGTCAGCCATTTTATTTAGTTTCGTATTGAATTTTGATGGTGAACATTCCCTTGGTTAAGTTGCTTAATTATTCTTTTAAAATCAGGGAATGTGTCAATTTGTGGCCGATTTCGGGCGGTTTGGGGCATTACCTCTTTGCCTCCCCCCTCGCCACCTGCTGGATCTGTCAGTGACCTTCAACTAAGACAAGCTACTTTATAAGACCATGAGCGCCCAAAATGTTCGACTGAAGTTTTATACGTTGCTATTTTCTTAAGCTGTCTTTGCAAACTTATGACGGATGATTTCGCGTAAAGCGCCTCCACATTCCATAGTCAGCCCAGCCCATGGTCAGTGAATTACCTCGAATTTATGTGTTTGTAATGTAATTGGTCACAAACGTGAGCAATCGAGGCGACGTAAAATGTTGAGGGTCCGAAGTTTCACGCTGCCTCTTCTTCATTGTGTTGCTGCTGGGACCTTCAAGGACAAGGAGCCTTGTGCGTGCAACTAAAACTGTTAACCCGCGCACCGACGGGGTCCGCGCCAACTTTGAACCGACAGGGGGGGGGGGGGGAGGGACGGATACCTGCCCTTTAATATACAAAACATGCAACATAGCGACAAACATAAAAAGGTTAGATAGCTCGAAACAAGGTATTATGAAAGTACTAAGGTCATTTTTTAGGTCAGGTTATTATTGAGGTCACCAGAGGTCAACAAAGGTAAAATTTCGGCCATATATGGTATCCTTACCAAAAAACGTCTATATCTCGAAAAAAGAGCTAGCGACGCGCGAAAATAAACGTCCGAAAGAAAATTGATTTGCTTGTGTCACTCAGGCTCCATCAGATTTCATCTCAGGTCAATATTTAACTCAGGGAAGGCCATCGAACTTAAAACATTCTAAAAATCGCGGAATTGTTTTTAGGGAATAACTTTTGCGATACGCATGATAAAGTGATGCCTACAGTTTTCACCATTGTATTTCTCCGTCGAGACGCATCGAATAGTATATCGTATGACCATGTTGTTGACCAAGTTGGGTAATATCCCCAAATTTACCTGACTTGTTCTCAGGTCAAGGTCAGGTCAAGTTCAAATTGTACATCAATCAACGCGTCTCGACGAGCCAAACAAAATGTTGAGAACTCCATTACTCTACCTTGATTTGGCAAAGAGTTATTAAAGAAAAATCACGCGTGACCTCGGGGTCACCTGAGTTGACCTCGAGTTCCCTTTGGCAGAGGGGGCCCCCTGGGGATGACGTACCCCCTATGCCGAAGGTCTGGCTGCGCCCCTGGATTCATGCAATGCTAAAGATATTAGGAGTTAGAAGGTCAATTGTGATATTTGATTACACAGAGACGTTTTCAAGATTTGAAATATCACTTCATGCGAGTCAGCCCTGGCTCCTGAGCTAACCAGTCGCACCTCGACCACTTCACAATCTCGCAGTGGCCTGAAACACGTCAGAGCGGCGGACGTTGTGGTGGGGCGGGGAAGAGAGGGGCGGGTGACACGGCCCTTGTCCGGTCACCCTCCCCTCCCGGACCGGACCGGGTTAGCTGTCAGACTCCGAGTGTGCTGGGACCCTCAAACGGTTGTGGTTAGTACGGTGGAGCGCCGCACGCCGTGGATAGTTACTTTCAAGAGAGACTGTACGTCACACCGACCTGAGTCGCAACAGTATCAGGGGGTCATATACTTACCTACAAAACGATTATTTCCCCAGATGGTATCGCTGGGGTCGGCAGCCGAACACCGCCCCGCTGGGGGGGGAGTAAATATTACCCCCCTCGCATCTTCCGAACCAATGACCGCATCGGGACACGCAAGGCGGCGATCGAATGGTCTCAAAGAGACGAATATAATGCACATTCTAAATTCTTAAAATAAGGTCACATGTCAGGTCACGATCAGGTCAAAGGTCAAACTTGAGGTATTCGAGTTTTTGAGCCATACTTTTCATCCACAGCCTTAGATTGCGACTATTATCGCACAAGGTGCTCTCAAATGTATAATGCATCTCCCGTATAAGCTGAAAGTGAAATTGTAAGCAAAGGTCAAGGTCAATGCCAGGTCACAAAAGGTCACAGGTCTACGAAAGCCATGCGACACGTGTTGTATAGGTTATTTTACACGTATAATTCGATAGCAGCAGCCATTTGCACAACCTTACCCCACATAATTGCCCTCAGGTCAAGGTCAGGTCACAATAAGGTCAAAATTTGAAATTGATGAATCTAAATACAAAAGACATGTTTCTAGACCAGCTTTGTTTCAGAAATACAGTGGTGGTATGCATTTGTCTGTATCTAATCAATAAAAGACAAAAACGGGAATTAAAAAATGAAGTCATGAGTTACTTATACTTGAGAGCCATAATTCAGTCAAACATAAAGCTATTGCTTTGAAATCTGGTTTGAGTGTCGTCCATACTTCGTTCTCTAACATATATTCCGTTTTTTGCAAATATTTGAAAATGTAGATTTTGAGGGCATTTTTTTCAACAAAAAAAACAAAAATTGGGGATCAAAAAGCAAAACTTTCAAAATTTCGAGATAGCAAGTGCAATGATAGCAAGTGATAGCAATTTTCGAGAAGCCCTTGGGATTTTCTACCTTTAACCCGCGCACTGCAGGGGGGGGGGGTTGATTTCCGCCCCCCCCCTCAGGTTTTTCAAAGATAGCGAAAAAACGGCGGCGCACAGCGCCGCGTTTTCGCACACCTGTCAGGGCATCAATTGCGCACACTTTGAAAACAAAAATAACCTCGGGTCATCTCAGATCAGGTCACCAGACCAGGTCAAGTGACCCCACCTCCAAAAATGTTTGCAGTTGTGCCAAAGCCAGAGTTTTTCACCGATCAGTTTGAAACTTACAGGATGTCATGAGGGTATAAGTACTTACAATTTGTTTATCTCGGAATTTTGATATCGGTGACCTAAGGTCAGGTCAATTTCGTAGCCTCCCATAATAAGTCAATGGGGAAATATACAAATGCTAAGGATATGCATGATATTAGTCCAATTACTTCTGGATCATGTTATTATAGGATATTCTTGATGATCCAAGTGTAAGTTTTGTTCAGTGACCCCTATTGGGTCATTTGAGGTCATGCGAGGTCACCATCACTTTTTGTCAATAACTCCCGACATAATGAAGATAGAGGAGTGAAACAGACATCAATGTGTTTCTCTCGTCGATACACGTCTTCTCATATGCAAAATGCCATACTTGGGTCACCACTTGACCTTGACCTGAGGTCAAATTTTTAAGTTAACTTAACAAGGTCACCATGTACATCATTCAAAGCGCCTGGACAAGATAAACACAATGGCGTAAACAGTTTTTCGTTATTTTTATTACATAAAAGTTAATAGCGAAAAACGATTTAGCAAAAAAAAGTATTTTTATTTTTTTGACTTCTGGAGCCTCAAATATTGACATGAGATCAAATTTGAAGACACCTTAGCAATTGCAAATTTCACTGGCTGGCGTTTGCTTTTTTGGGTTTGTTTCTAACTAGCATAGTTTTTCAGATATATGGGAATTTCTGGAGCGATGTCCTAAAACAGGAAAAAATGGAAAATTTGACCTTTGATGACCTCTGGTGACCTCAATTTTGATCTGACCTAAAACAGTACTGAATACTTTCGATAGAACATGGATGAAGGTATCAAATGCCGTTTTCCGCTTCTCGCTACGTACCGTGGTTTTCGAGATCTCATGGGGGGGGGGGCGGAAATCAACCCCCCTGCAGTTCGTGTTCGGCGCAAAGCCGCGGGTTAGGTTAGGTTAGGTTACGCTTAACCTGCAGTGCGCGGGTTAAGCGTTTTTCGATTGCATTTTGCTTCAAATGTGCCATTTATACGGCCTGGCAAAGTTTAACTGATTTTTGTGAAACTCGCGTGTAGTGACGTCATTAAAACGTCATATCTTCCAAAGTACTACCTTCATTTCAGTGAAATTTGGTGAGAAGACGTGGAATGGATGCAGAATAAGGTACTGTAAGTTTGACGTCGCTATCTCTTACAGTTTTCAAGTTATTGAGAAAATCCTTGAGGGGGGGGGGGGGAATTTACCCCCAGCCAGGCGCGGGCTAAGTTGGGAGTCATCAATGAGCACCAAAAGCGAGCAAACGTTTCAAAGCAGAGTCGTCTCTGACACAGGGCTGCAATTGAGGGGGCCGCAGGGGGACGTGTGTCCCCCTATTTCTGAAAACTGAAGGTTTTCCGATAATTATGGGGACGCATTGGGGGAACGCACCTGAAACGACCTTCCTTCTCCTTGGCTGTGTCATTTCGCTGTTGCTTTCAAATCTAAGCACTAGCGGATCTAGGGGGGAGGGGGGCAAAGCGGCCATGGCACCCCAACACGCCGGCAATCGGCGCACAATTGACACATTTCCTGATATAGAAGAACATCTAAGCAACTTTTACGAAGGAAAGTTTGTTTTAAATCAGCTATCAATACATAAGCAAGCGAAATCGGATGAGTTGTCACAATTATGTGAGACTTTTGGGAATTTGCTCCCCCAACCACCCGTGCCCCCTCCCCAAACCAACGTTCTGGATCCGCCAATGAATTCAAGTGTCTTGCATGTGCGTATGTTCGAGGGTGTGATGGTGTGTTCCTCCCGTGGCGTATCTTTGTAAGCGATGGTTCAAAAACAAATGACAGCGAAGAAAACAGTGAAAATACTGCTGCCAGTTTCAGAAGTTTCCCCTGCAATCTAGAGGTTTCGAAGTGACGCTTCAGGGATGATTTTCACAAAACCTCTGAATTTTCAATCAGGGGCTTTTTCAAATAATTTTCTGAAATTTATGTTTTCATGTAAAACAAAACTCTGATTTCTAGAGGGCAATTATTTGATACGTCTGGCAGCAGTGAGTGGAAAATAATCGCTGTTGTTTGCGGTTGGTGTTTACTGATCACTCATAAGCACCAAAAGTAATTTGGCTTCGTCATTTCCGCCTTAAAGGGAGATAATCACCTTTTTATTTTGTTAGCAATCATGTCTTTGGCTACCATTATGGTATTAAAATGTTGTTATCTAAATTTAAAAACTACGTACAACTATTCCCTAATTCAAAGTTGGAAGTTTGGGAAAATTAATGATCGGTATTTTCCCTCCACTATTGGAAAGCGCAACATCTGGCGCTTTTGCATCAATCTGTTCAACGTTGTTGAATGGGCACTTGTAAACAAATCGCCGACACTAAATAGGTCGCCGTAGTTTAGCTTGGCACCGGCCGGCCGGTGCCAATTGCTAAACTGCCGATGTCAATGCACTTTTTTCAAATGATTGTTGATTGTTCATAAAATTGTTGGCACATATTCGCAAAAGATAGAGTGCAGGAAACATATTGCATACCTTTATGATAAATAACAATGCGTAGGGATGCTAATTTACTGAATTAGTTATCGAGTACTAGCTGAGTACCGACCGATATAAGCGTGGATCGCTTATCGGTAGGAAACTGTTAATATCTTTCGGTAGGAATGTTTATATGCAAAATGTGATGAATTTACTTCATATTTTGGCCTCGTCTATCGATGTCAGGTGCTAACTCCATTTTTGTGGAAAAAGGTGATTACCTTCCTTTAAGATGTCCAAAACCTGGGAGTGTCAATTTAGTGCAGTGTAGACTGAATTTGACACGGACATTACGAAATTAAATGTCCTCTGTCGCTCTGTGACCCACCTCTGCAATCATGGCCCAGACCGCAACAGAATCAATGGCCCAGAGCCCCATACTAGAACCCTTCACGAGACACATTTGCAGTCCCCATCCCGTTCCAGCCCATTCAGCCAGACCCAAACCCGTTCCAATCCAAATTAATCATTGATGGGGCCCCCGTTCCCACCCGTTGGGCCGTTTCAGCATATTTCACTTTCTGTGGTGCAAAACAAAAAAATATGGTCTGTCCCGTAATCCGTTCCAACCCCTTTAATTTCCCAAAAGTTTGCCCCATTCCCGTCCCGTTCCCATTCCCGTACGGGATTCCCACTCCATGAAGGGCTCTAGCCCAGACCGCAGCAGAACCAATGGCCCAGACCGCAACATTTCAGGTTCCAAAATCCAAATAGAAAGTCGCCAAAATCGGTATTTATAGACAGAAGCAGAAAATGGAAAATCAATAGCCTTTTGCTCATTTGTAATAATGGAATAAATATAAAAACACTTTATATTCGGCTTCTCGTCATTATCAGAGTTAAATTTCTCTTTGATGATGACGCGATTAACATAGCGATTTTTAAAGGGAATAGTTCACCTTTAACATGGGGTTTTGAACTGAGATAGCAGATTTGTAGAGCAGATCGAAAAATTTGGTGAAAGAATTACCTCGCTACGCTAAGTAATTTCGACACAGGACTAGTGGGCCCATTTTAGAACTCTTTTTCGGGTCCGCGAAACTTCACAACGGTTGTTTACGTTACAAGCAACCTGCGTAGGTATATATGCCCCGGCCATGATATGCCCAAAGTCCGCCATAATTGTGTGCAGTAGCTTCCATATCCAAGCTACCATATACATGACGTCATACATTGTCATGAAGTTTTTTAAGGTCATGAAGGAAAAAAGAGCATAATGTCCATTTATCGACGGATGGATATCCATCGATCGTCCAAACAAATGTCATATTCGCTTTTTCAGCTCAAAATACCCCGTATAGCCAAATTGCAAGACTTTTTCAAGGTGACCTATTCTCTTTAACACGCGCAGTGGAGAGAGGTATATGCCACTAACACGCAGTGGAGGGGGGGGGGGAACTTTAGTGCCCCCCCCCCTACCCCCGGGGTGGGGCATGACCCCGTGGCCTACGTCCCTGATTCAGTTCACGTAGTCATATATCTTAAACACATAGGTTGAAGGATTTTAAGGAAAATTAAAGGAAATAGTTCACCTTGGGAAATTCTCCCAAACACGATTTGATTATATTTTTCAATAAAATGTATTTTTGATGTTGTCAAAAATGACCTTATATCGCGCCGATTCAGGACAGAAGGCCGTACATTATTATTGTTTAGCAAAACAATATGCATACTCTCTGATTCAGAGTCCTGACGTCACGCGAATACAAAAAAAAAAATGGTTCAGCCAATCAGATTCGAAAGTAGTCGCGCAAGGATAGACTCGCATTAGAGATGTGCCAACCGGCGACCGGCGGTTCGCTTGCTAGCACCAGCTGCAAGCTGATTGTCTGATGGTATAGCCTCTGCCCGGGCAAGATCCAGCACCACATTCTTTCGCCAGCACCGCATTCATTCGCCAAAAAATCAAATATCTTCGGCTGGAGTCTTTTCAGTCAAGAAAACTTGCAGATAGGGGTTTCCCAACACGGGCTACACAAATATAAGTTTAAACTAATGTTGAAGGTGATCTATTTCCTTTAATGGTGATGATGATATATCGTTATTTAGAGTGGCGATCTATCAGGGTTGCCAGAGCCCGGAAATTCAGTTAGGGTAACATACAATTGCAATGTAATAGCTACCAGAAAACAAGACTCGTTTTCAGTAGCCAAATATTGATTTGCGTCACTTTTGCCCCAAGGACAAGCTACCATATTTTACTGCCATATGAAGTATATTTTGTCTTTTATTTTTAAACTTTTGCAATGTTCATCATTTTTACCATATATGGTAAAGGATATGTCATTTTCGACTACGGAAGATGGGGGGGGGGGCAAAAAGATAGTTTTGCCCCCGCTTGATTTTGCCAGCGGGGGCGGCTGCCCCGCTGCCCCCGAATCCGCCGCCCCTGTACGTAGGTGCTATGATGATCTACATTTTCTAGAAATTTGTGACCTTAGGTCAATATCTTCAAAGTCAAACGAGGTCACGAAGGTCAAATCTGGCCAAATGTCACAATTTTGGGAATTTGACCTCTGTGACGTCACAGGCCACCAGCAATGTATCCAAAGTTGTTTCCGGTGATGGACATTGACATTGGCTACCGGATGGCGTTTGAATCATCCCGATCCGACTGTTGGTTCCGAAGATATCGCTTTGTCGACCTCGATTCTGGCCGCCATCCTGGACTGCAAATCCATATCTCAAAAATGTATAGACATATTTTGTTTTGCGTCAAACGATCCGCTATTGAGTTGGCGTTAATGTCGCGCAAAAAAAAACAACACCGCCCTGCTCCGCTTCGTTTTTGAGCTATTCACGAAAAACATGTGGGGGGGGGGGGGGGGGGGGGCACAAAAGTCCCCCCCCCCTACACTGCGCGTGTTAAGTATTACAAATGAACCAAACGCTATTGATTTTCCATTTGCTGTCCATAGTTACGATCATGTTCATGTAAAACGAGATCAAAACGATTTTTCCTTTTCTGTATATTTACGATCATATTCATGAAAAACGCGATCAAAACAATTTAAATCGGTATTATCGCTACGCAGCTACGCAGCGGCGAGTTACCCCAGTGTAATGGCACATAAATATATCCTTATGTTGTCCTCTCCACCCAATCTGATACCCCAACATTGCCCTACCGCTACCACTATGCCGGTAAATGGGAGCGTCCCCTAGTTCTTTTTACAGTTGCACCCTTGCTCTGGCATTAACAGCAGAAACTAAACTAGAGGCCGGCAATGCGATCGGGGCATTGCCGTGGGGTCAAAATCGTACGATAATTCTCAGCCGGCCAGGCCGCCGCTGATTGGCCGTT
Source organism: Chirona hameri (assembly GCA_036785665.1). Lineage (NCBI taxonomy): Eukaryota > Metazoa > Arthropoda > Thecostraca > Balanomorpha > Balanidae > Chirona > Chirona hameri. The sequence continues at coordinate 42,282 of JAXIVJ010002941.1, forward strand.
ACGGTGACCTCAGACTGTGACGTCACCACAAGTCGCCGCTGGGCGGCGTGCCTCAGTGCTATGCGGCACAGTATCCTGCTATGCGGCACAGTATCCTGCTATGCGGCACAGTATCCACGGCCGGCCGGCACCAGCTGACAGCGGAGTCCCGCTCCTTCAAAATGGTAATTTGGTTTTACCCCCCTGGGGGGGTTTATTTCGCCCCCGTCAGGATCGGCGGCCATTAATGGATTTTGGGGCGCTGTATCGCGCACGTGACCTGCGAGTAGCAAGTCTGTGTCACCAACCGTGTGACCTGAGGAGGCGAAAACAGACAAAATGATGGCGCCCACGTTTTGGTACTTGGCACGTGCCACGTGCCATCGATTGACCCGCAAATGGTATCATCATGTGCCCCGTTTTGCCGCATCGAACGGTGCCACCCGCGTCGAAATCGGCCCGGCCGTTGGGCTCCACGTGCCAATATGCTCCGTTGGACAGACAAGCTCCTCCCAATTTCCGAGCGACGGCCGGTGAAAATCTTCGAACTCAGACAAACATGTTAACATGTTTCTCTTCTTTCTACGATTTTGAACAACGGAATCATTCACAATGTATGTATTTCAGTGGTTTATAAATTCATCATTTACACCCACACACAGGCGAGCACAGGTATTCAATGCACGTGAGTTGACATAGGCGGCCTGTACCACCAGCAGCACGCCGTCGTCTCCTCCCGATCACCCGCACCACTCTGCAGCAGCGGCCCGTCACTGGCGACGACCGTCTCGACCTCCGTCGTCGCTCCGCCTGGACAGCCCGCCGCGCCGGACGGGGAGCTCAGTCTACCACTCGGCCACTGCCGCGCGGTTTCTGCCGGGACGGGAACCCGTGTGACCGAGACGGATACCGTCTGACTTCAGAATAGAATGCTATCTCGGCAGGGAGTTCACTCGACATCCGCCTGATGAGTGTTGGACCGTGTTCCGCGAGCAGTCCGCACCGCACAGCGCTTCTGAGCGGATGATGACGCTGCGCGCAGAACAAGGCAACTCACGCAGCTGTTCCGGTAGTAATGACGACATAACGCAGCCAGACGGCCGGGGAGATGGTGGTTAACCGGGGGTGGGTGGGATTTTCTTTACAGGAGTATCTGAAACGTGACAGTTAGTAGTTACCAACGCGCAACAAATGAACACCCACCGGGGGTGGGTGGGATTTTCTTTACAGGAGTATCTGAAACGTGACAGTTAGTAGTTACCAACGCGCAACAAATGAACACATCACGAAAGGACACTAAATATTACCGTCAATAATATCGGTATCCCAGGGGTTTCTGTTACGGTAAAATCAGCAGTCTCTCTAGGTCGGCACCAACGGACACCTCCGTTGGAAGCTGGCAACGTCCGGAGATTGAGAGGAACGTACCGAGCGTACGTGGCATTGCAAAACGAGTCTCAGTCACAGAACTCAAACATCGTCACGACCGTACCGCGATTCGACCATCGCTACAAACGCTCGTGAGCAGGCGCACGCGTCCAATAAATACAATTGATATCTGCGCTAATCGTTCCTAGTCCGTCAGCGCCCAGCTCCGACCAAAAGCGATCACATTTGAGAGCTAACCTCACTAAGACTGGCACGGGAGGGCCCCTATACTACCGCCTCCACGTCAACAAGTCTATACACCCGGACATTCGATGCGCCGCCTGTCGTACTTGCAGCCTCAACATACGGTCAGACTCGCCCGGTGTCGTACTTGCAGCCTCAACATACGGTCAGACTCGCCCGGTGTCGTACTTGCAGCCTCAACATACGGTCAGACTCGCCCGGTGTCGTACTTGCAGCCTCAACATACGGTCAGACTCGCCCGGTGTCGTACTTGCAGCCTCAACATACGGTCAGACTCGCCCGGTGTCGTACTTGCAGCCTCAACATACGGTCAGACTCGCCCGGTGTCGTACTTGCAGCCTCAACATACGGTCAGACTCGCCCGGTGTCGTACTTGCAGCCTCAACATACGGTCAGACTCGCCCGGTGTCGTACGTGCAGCCTCAACATACGGTCAGACTCGCCCGGTGTCGTACTTGCAGCCTCAACATACGGTCAGACTCGCCCGGTGTCGTACTTGCAGCCTCAACATACGGTCAGACTCGCCCGGTGTCGTACTTGCAGCCTCAACATACGGTCAGACTCGCCCGGTGTCGTACTTGCAGCCTCAACATACGGTCAGACTCGCCCGGTGTCGTACTTGCAGCCTCAACATACGGTCAGACTCGCCCGGTGTCGTACGTGCAGCCTCAATATACGGTCAGACTCGCCCGGTGTCGTACTTGCAGCCTCAACATACGGTCAGACTCGCCCGGTGTCGTACGTGCAGCCTCAACATACGGTCAGACTCGCCCGGTGTCGTACTTGCAGCCTCAACATACGGTCAGACTCGCCCGGTGTCGTACTTGCAGCCTCAACATGCGGTCAGACTCGCCCGGTGTCGTACGTGCAGCCTCAACATACGGTCAGACTCGCCCGGTGTCGTACTTGCAGCCTCAACATACGGTCAGACTCGCCCGGTGTCGTACTTGCAGCCTCAACATACGGTCAGACTCGCCCGGTGTCGTACTTGCAGCCTCAACATACGGTCAGACTCGCCCGGTGTCGTACTTGCAGCCTCAACATACGGTCAGACTCGCCCGGTGTCGTACGTGCAGCCTCAACATACGGTCAGACTCGCCCGGTGTCGTACTTGCAGCCTCAACATACGGTCAGACTCCCCCGGTGTCGTACGTGCAGCCTCAACATACGGCCAGACTCGCCCGGTGTCGTACTTGCAGCCTCAACATACGGTCAGACTCGCCCGGTGTCGTACGTGCAGCCTCAGCATACGGTCAGACTCGCCCGGTGTCGTACTTGCAGCCTCAACATACGGTCAGACTCGCCCGGTGTCGTACTTGCAGCCTCAACATACGGTCAGACTCGCCCGAGCGACACTCGCCCGGTGGTTGCAGCATCCCGGATTTTAAACGCTCCTACTGCGTCGTGTCCCAGATTGGCCAGCCGGCGCACCGGGGGCCCAGTCCCGGCCCAGCGCACCACAGGCACACGAGGCGCCGATCGGCGCACCACAGACACAGGAGGCGCGACTCGGTGCACCAGGCGCAAGTCGGCGCACCACAGGCGCACGAGGCGCGCTCCGGCACACCACAGGCACACGAGACGTGTCCCGGCGCACCACAGGCACACGGGACGTGTCCCGGCGCACCACAGGCACACGGGACGCGGTCCGGCGCACTGCAGGCACACGGGACGCGGTCCGGCGCACCGCAGGCACACGGGACGCGGTCCGGCGCACCGCAGGCACACGAAGCGTGTCCCGGCGCAACACAGGCACACGAGACGTGTCCCGGCGCACCACAGGCACACGGGACGTGTCCCGGCACACCACAGGCACACGAGACGTGTCCCGGCGCACCACAGGCACACGAGACGTGTCCCGGCGCACCACAGGCACACGAGACGTGTCCCGGCGCACCACAGGCACACGGGACGTGTCCCGGCGCACCACAGGCACACGGGACGCGGTCCGGCGCACCGCAGGCACACGAAGCGTGTCCCGCCGCACCACAGGCACACGAGACGTGTCCCGGCGCACCACAGGCATACGGGACGTGTCCCGGCACACCACAGGCACACGAGACGTGTCCCGGCGCACCACAGGCACACGAGACGTGTCCCGGCGTACCACAGGCACACGAGACGTGTCCCGGCGCACCACAGGCACACGAGGCGCGGTCCGGCGCACCACAGGCACACGAGACGTGTCCCGGCGCACCACAGGCACACGAGACGTGTCCCGGAGCACCACAGGCACACGATACGTGTCCCGGCGCACCACAGGCACACGAGGCGCGCTCCGGCGCACCACAGGCACACGAGGCGCGCGGCAGTCGCCGTGATCGGACTAGAGGGCGGCCCGCCACGCTACCAGCGTACGAACGGCTTGAACTCGTCGTGGATGCTCCAGCGTTTGACCGACTCGTAGCCGAGCACCACCATGAAGGAGAAGGTGACGGAGGAGACGAGTCGCGCCGACAGACCCTTGGTGAAGATGCGCCAGCGCTCCTCCATCCAGAGTGCTCCGACCGTATCCGGCAGCGTGCCGACCCGCTGGATCTGAGAGCATACAGGGACACAGAGGTCAGCCGGAACACACAGGAGCACAGGGGTCGACACAAGTCAGCCGGAACACACCTGAGCACAGGGGTCAGCCGGAACACAGAGGTCGACACAGGTCAGCCGGAACACACCGGAGCACAGGGGTCAGTCGGAACACACCGGAACACAGAGGTCAGTCGGAACACACCGGGACACAGGGGTCAGTCGAAACACACCGGGACACAGGGGTCAGTCGAAACACACCGGGACACAGGGGTCAGTCGAAACACACCGGGACACAGGTCAGCCGGAACACAGCCGGACACAGGGGTCAGTCGGAACACACCGGAACACAGGGGTCAGTCGGAACACACCGGAACACAGGGGTCAGTCGGAACACACCGGAACACAGGGGTCAGTCGGAACACACCGGAACACAGGGGTCAGTCGGAACACAGCGGAGCACAGGGGTCGACACAGGTCAGCCGGAACACACCGGAACACAGGGGTCAGCCGGAACACAGCGGAGCACAGGGGTCAGTCTGAACACAGGGGTCAGCCGGAACACACCGGAGCACAGAGGTCAGTCGGAACACACCGGGACACAGGGGTCAGCCGGAACACACCGGAGCACAGGGGTCAGTCGGAACACAGGGGTCAGTCGGAACACACCGGAACACAGGGGTCAGTCGGAACACAGCGGAACACAGGGGTCAGCCGGAACACACCGGGATACAGGGGTCAGTCGGAACACACCGGGACACAGGGTTCAGTCGGAACACACCGGAACACAGGGGTCAGCCGGAACACATCGGAACACAGGGGTCAGTCGGAACACAGCGGGACACAGAGGTCAGTCGGAACACAGCGGAACACAGAGGTCAGATGAACACAGCGGAACACAGGGGTCAGTCGGAACACAGCGGAACACAGGGGAGGGATGCCGCCGCTGACCGCAGACGATCCCGATCACTAGTGCAGCTGATGTCACGACAGAGCGTAGTAGACAAGAGGGAGGAGTAAACGGGACACGAGGGAGGAGTAAACGGGACACGAGGGAGGAGTAAACGTAAGGTGATGAGTTGAATCCCTTGATTCAACATTTCACAAGATTAACCCGCGCCGTGCTGGTGCTCTCGGCGCCACCTTCGCCGTGCCGCGGGGCGGGGGGGGGGGGGGGGGGGGGTTCGAAAGCCCCTCTCTCGAACTCGGCTTCTATGGGACGTAGACACAAACTGAAAACACCTTTCGAAAACTCGGGTGGGCGCTACTAGCTCGGCTATCTGTCCGCCCGAATCTCAGATCAAATACTTTACTAACACAGGTGGCGGCTATCCTTTCCATGAAAAAAAAAATAGCGGGGAGTGGTGTGACCTAACGTGATTGCATACCACTATCCTTATTAAACACTCTGGTAATTAACGTACTCGTGGTCACATGGGCATGGAAGAGCACTCCTGCCTACCTACTATGGGTAGGGGTATTAAAAAAAACGAGGTCACCAGAGGTCATCAAATATCAGATTGTCAAGTTTTAAGACTTCTCTCCAGAAACCCCCAAATATCTCGGGAACTATGATAGCCAAGAACAAACGAGAACAAAAAAACATCGAAAGCTCTTGAAATATGCAATCGCTAAGGTGTCCTCAGAGTTTAGCTCGGGTCAATAGTTTGGGCTCCAGAGGTCATCAAAGGTCAAAAAGGCGATTTTTGTGTCAAAATGTTGTTCGCAGATAACTGTTTACCTAATAAATATAAGGCAATGATTTTGACGCCATCGTGTTCGTCTCGTCAAGGCGCTTCGAATCACAGTCATGTTGACCAGTTAAGGTCAACTTTGAAATTTGACCTCAGGTTAAGATCAAGCACTTGATCTTGACCAAGTCTACTTGGTGACCCAAGTCGGCCATGTTGTATATTTGGAAACGTGTCTCGACGAGACAAACACATTGGTACCGGTTTCACTCCTCTATCTTCATTCTATCGTGAGTTATTGACAACAGTGTTGGTGATCTCAGATGACCTCCGCTGACCCTGTAGAACACAAATTTGAACACAAATTGCACCTGTATCATCAAGAATAGCCTATGATAACATGATCCAGAAGGAATTGGGCTGATATGCGTATCCACGGAATAGGAAGCATTTGAATATTTTCCCATTGACTTATTAATGGGGTCACGAAATTGACCCGACCTTAGGTCACCGATATACAAAATCTTAGATACTATAATTGTAAGTACCTATGACCTTATGAAATCCTGTAAGTTTGAAACCGATCGGCCAAAAACTGTGGCTGTGGTACGACCGCAAACTTCCTTGGAGGTGGGGTCACGTGACCTGGCCTGGTGACCTGACCTGAGATGACCCGTAGTCAATAATTTCACACGATGTGGACAATTGATGCCCGAACAGCTGTGCCAAAAACGGCGGCGCTGCCCTTTTTTCGCCATCCTCGAAAAACCTTAGGGGACGTCTAAACCCCACCCCCCCCCCCCCCGGCACGGCGCGGGTTAACAAATGTGTATTCTTTTATAAATTGTATAATGTATACGCCGTGAAAAACGATCATGACATATGGTTGAGCTTAACGAAGCACAAGCATACAAAACAACAAACTTGGACATGTTCCTGCCAGAAATATTATCGTTTATCTCGTTGGCTGGGTTCCACTAACTACACCCCAGCACAGCTGGACTTCACTGCGATTTCGTCTGCCGACAGGATGGACGTCCGTGAGTGTTACCAGTGACCGCAGCAGCGCCGGACAGAGCCGCGTACAGTCCCGGACAGGCCAGGCCTGAGGATTCCCGGACTGTGGACATCTGCGCAGCCACCCCCCCCCCCCCCCCTCCTCGCCTCCTTCCTGTATACCGAGATATGTAAACAGTGGCCAGACTGTACAGACTACAGCACCAGGCGCCATAGCTTCACGGCCGAGCCGGACAGTCCGAGTCGCACGAACCGATGCACATGTAACTGGTACGTTTATCGGGTTTAACCCGGCATTGGCTGGGGTCTCGGCCGAACGACATTGGCTGGGGGGGGGGGGGGGCGTTTTTGCCTCCCCTGGTTATCTTCCGAACCAATAACCGCAGCGAGACGAGCAAGGCGGCAATCGAAAGCTCTCAATGAGACGCATGCAAAGAATACACGAAATTGTCCAAATAAGGTCACATGTCAGGTCACAGTCAGGTCAAAGGTCAAAATTGAGATATTTGAGTTTTTGAGCCATACTTTCCATCCAAAGCCGTAGATTGAGACTATTATCGCACAAAGTGCTTCAAAGGTATAATACATATCCCGCATAAGCAAAAGTGAAATTGTAAGCGAAGGTCAAGATCATGTCACAAAAGGTCTACGAAAGTCATGCGACGCATGTTGTATGGGTTATTCTACACGTATAATTCGATAGTAGCAGCCATTTTCATAATCTGCACCATACAAGGTCAAGGCCAGGTCACACAAGGCCAAAATTTGAAATGGATAAATCTAAATAAAAAGGCGTGTTTCTAGACCAGTTTTGTCTCAGAAATACAGTGCTGGCATTTATTTGTTTGTATCTGGTCACTAAAAGCCAAACAGCGCAATTTTAAAATATGACATGAGTTACTCATACTTAGGGAGCCATAAGTCAGTCAAAAATAAAGATATTGCTTTTAAATTTGGTTTGTGTATTGTCCACATGTGGTTCTTCAACATATCTTCCGTTTTTTAATGTGATAAAAAACATTTTGAGGGCATTTGTTAAAAAAAAAATCATTTTTTTTTTATAAATATATATATTGTTTAGGGTAAAAAAACAAAATTGACAACACAAACGAGATAGCCATTTTGTAGCCCTTGCCATTTGCTATCTTTTAACGTTTTTCGATTGAATTTTGATCAAAATATGGCATTTGTACGGCCTGCTAAAGTTTAACTGATTTTGTGTCAAACTCGTGTGTAGTGACGTCACTAAATTCGTTATATCTCGGAAAAATTCTACAAAATTGCTTCATTTTTGCACCGAAGACGTAAAACTGATGTAGGAGAAGGTACCTGCAGTTTCACGTCGATAGCGCTATTGGGTGTTTAGCTATTGCGAAAGTTCGTCAGGGGGAGGGGGGGGGGGGGGGGGGGAGGGGGGTAAAAACGCCCCCCCGCCAATGGCGAGTTAAGTGTTGCAACGTTTAGTCACATAGGTTCAGTAGTCAGTACCTACTAGTGCTAACCCGTCCGCTCCGCCGGACGATCTATGTATACAGGTCACGTGGTGGTGCAAGCCAGTGATAGGCAATCAGGGATACCCGTACTACGCGTGGCACACCTGCCGTACCTATGCCTGTCGTATCTATGCCTGTCGTACCTATGCCTGTCGTACCTGTGCGTTTTTGTACCCGTCATCAGGGCTGCGGAGTCGACAGAATTTTAACAACTCCGACTCCGGCCTGAAAAAATAGACTCCGACTCCGACTCAAACTACGACTCCGGCCTACATCCGTTCTCCAACCGTATGCTAGAAAGCAATATCTGCAATGCCATCTATTTGTCTATCTAGCCATAATTTGTCTTTATTCTTATGACAGTATGGAGGACAGTGCTACGCCGCCCGAGCACGGGGACGGCGTGCCGGCCGCGCGGCCAACCCAGTCGCGCTCGCCTGCAGGCGGCGGAACCCGCGAAACGGGCACTGAGCGGCGAGCACAGCCAGCCGCCGCTGGCCCAGCTCGCAGCAGCTGGGCTTCAGTCCCAGCTCGTTCCAGCTCGTCTTCGCTGGAGCCGCTGCTGCTCCCGGATCCTGCGCTGTCTTACAGCTGGCCAGTCAGTACGCCGCTCTCCGCCGCCTCGCCTCCGGCAACCAAGTCTACCAGTCAGGGGTGTGGATTTTCACAAATCATTCGGGGTGCTCAAGGGCGGATGTAACTGAACTGAAATCGACCGAAAATTGACATATTTTCTGATTTTTAAGGAAATCTAAACAACTTTTACAAAGTCAAGTTTGTTTTAAACATAGTTAAATGCACAAGCGAGCTAGATCCTTTGTGGTCGTGCCATAGCCACTGGCCACAGTGTTTGGCTGAACACTTAAAAACCCACAGGACGTAATCAAGCCATAGATTACTACGACCCTGCTATCTCGGATTTTTTTTTGTATCGGTGACCTAAGGCCAGGTCAGTTCTGTGACCTTCCCAATAAGTCAACGAGAAAATATACAAATATTTCCGCATCAGAGGATACGCATTAGATCAGAATAATTATGTTTAGATTATTACTGATTGACCCCTGCAAGATCGTATGAGGTCATCTGATGTGACCAGCACTTTTTTGCCAATAACTCTTGATAGCATACAATGAAGATAAGAACATGAGACCGGCACCACTGTGTATGTCTCGTCGATACGCGTCCGACATTGCGCAGCACCACATACCTGGTTCACCACATGACCTTAAATTACCTTGACCCGAGGTAAAATTTTGAATTTAACTTAGGTAACCTGGTCACCATGGTATGATTCGAATCTCCTTAACGAAACGAGCACGATGACGTTAAAACGGGCGCCGGGTGACCATAAGAGTCGGTGCGTCCAAAACCCAAATCATCATCAGATGACGTTAAAATTAGTGCCCTATCTTAATCAGGCGGAAATCTACTGCTAGATGAGTAAGCTATAGGTTTAATTTTCCACTCATTTTCTTTCGAAAGGGGTGCAAAGTTAATGTCCCTATGCCGACGACTATTCTACCGACCAAAGTAATCGCCAATTGCCAAAAAGTCGACTCCGACTCCGGGCCGGAGTTGGAGGCGGTAAGATTTTAGCGACTCCGACTCGGGCCAAAACTGCCGACTCCGACCGACTCCGACCGACTCCGACTCCACAGCCCTGCGGCCGTCATACACCCGAGGTATCCGTCCAAAACCTACGGTGCCCGAGATACACCCGAGGTACCCGTTGTGCCGCTGTGGAACACGTGATAACCCCGTTATAGCCGGTACTCATCTATTATACCCGTGGTACACCCATGGCACCCGTTATACACGTCCCGTTAAACCCGTGAAAACTCCACCCCGGCTTAGCGTATATTTATATATTTTTTAAGAATCTCTGGAACGGCAGATCCCTATAAAATAAAGAGGATCACTGTTGGCGTGAACGTAACAGTCACCTACTCATACACCCTTCCACTCGTCAACCATGACATTGAACTAATTAGCTGGTATCTCCTGGATGGTGTCTCGTATCTCCTGGATGGAAGTACCCGACCGAAAAGAATTGCTGAGGCTAAATTTCGAACTTGACCCAATCCGGCCATCGAATACGGTTCGAAGTGGCACGAAGAGACAAACACGATGGCGTTGAAATTATTACCCTAGCTTCATTAGGTAAACAGTAATACACGAAAACAAACTTTTTGGAAGAAAATGCCCGCATGACATTTGGTGACCTCAGGAGCCTAAACTGTTAACATAAGCTAAAATTTGAGATACCTCCGCGATCGAATTTTCAAGAGCTTTCCATTGTGTTTTCAGTTTGTTCCTAGCTATCATAGTTCCCAAGATATTTGGAGTTTCTGGAGCTGAGTCCTAAAGTTGGAAAATGTCACTTTTTATGACCTCCTCCGGTGACCTCAATATTGACCAGAGCCAAAACACGACCAACGTGAATTCGATTGGACTTGAGAGCTTTTGAACAATCTTTACGCGTCCTTCTATTCCTTCTATGTTTTAGTTATCAGAGGTCATGTTGACCCCCCCCCCCCCCCCACCAGGGCGAAATTGTTTCAGAGGCCCACCCGGGCGAGGGTTAACTTATTAACCCTCACCCTACGGGAGTTTTTTCACCTTCGCCCTACAGGCGGGGGGGGGGGGGGGTCCTAAAACGACCCCCTGTTAACTTCCAAACCAAGCTACATAGAGCAACACCGTAAGAACCAACATGTTGCCTGTCATGTTTGGAATCTAACGGTATGCAATTTTTAGGTTTCGGGTCAACGAGTGACCTCCCAGGTCAAGTGAATGACCTCGATCGACCACGTCCAGAACAGCGATTTTGCTTTGTCAGAAAACATCAAAATTAGAAATTGATAAATGTAAATAAAAAAGCATGTTCCTAGACCAGTTTTGTCTCAGAAATACAGAAAGGTAATTATTTATTCGTATCTGGTAAAAAAAGTAAAAAAAGTGATTACAAAAATGACGTCATGAATGTCTTACACTTCGGGAGCGGAGCCATCACTCAGTCAAAAATAGAGATATTTCTTTGAAGTTTGGTTTAAGTATTGTCCATACTCAGTTCTCTCACATATATTCCGTTTTTTTTAACATCTTTGAAAATTTAGATTTTGTGGTGATTTTCCTCCCCCAAAAAAATCCGTTTATTTTTATTTTGGGGGTCAAAAACCCAAAATTTCGAAAATCCGAGATTGACATTTTAAAGAAAATTATATTTTATCTTTGTTTAATTGTGTTTGCTATTTGCTTCAAAACTCTGTTTTCTATGATTTTTCAAACATTTATCGTTTTTCCACCAACATGACGTCATCAAAACATCATTATTTCCCAAATTTCTCAACCAATTTGAATGATTTTTTTTTACAGCATACGTATAATTGTTGTATACTTAGCTACTGCAAATTTCAGCAAGATGCGCCGCATGTCTAAAAAGTTATGCAAGAAAACCCTCAGGGGGTCGTTTTAGGACCCTCCCCCCTTAGGGCGAGGGTTAATACACAACCAAGTATTTGTAGACTTGCAACGAACTAAGAATTATGATTCTTCATTCACTCTTTTCCTTTTTTTGATAATGTTCCAGAAATCATCGCAAGACCTCTGGTGACCTGACATACCTTGACCCGAGCGCAGTGAAAACATTTATATTTTATGCTTTCAAAACATAATTTGTTATGTCTTTGCATGAAAACACAATCCTAGATAACGAAACAAAATATTGAATACATATAACGTAGAGCCTTATGACGGTCTGTAAGTCCCTTTCTGGGCTTAAAAGGGCCCTCGGTCGGCCTGCAAGGGCCGTCAAGCGGCGACAGGGCCTTTTGCTGGTTTGAGAGGGTATTTTTTCAGAGAACCCACTCTGACCTCCATAGCGCCCATCTGGCCTCCATAGTGACCTGACCTGACTCTGGCCTCCAGAGTGACCTGACCACTCTGACCTCCACAGTTCCACCTCTCGCTTCCAGAGGGATCCATGTGGCCTCCAGGGGCCCACACTGACCTCAGGAGGACCCACTCCTGCCTCCAGAGGGCTCACTCTGACCTCCATAGGGTCCATCTAGCCTCAATAGGGCCCGCTGTGACCACCAGAGGACCCGCTCTGGCTCCAGAGGGCCCCTGGCTCCCAGAGGACCACTTTGGGTACTAGTGTACCTCCTCTGATTTCCTGAGGGCCCACTCTGACCTTCAAATGCTTTACTCTGGCCTTCAGAGGCACACCCCGACCTCAACCGCCAGAGGGCCCACTCCTGCCTCCAGAAGGCCCCCTCTGGCTTCCAGAAGGCCCCCTCTGGCTTCCAGAAGGCCCCTCTGGCTTCCAGAAGGCCCCCTCTGGCTTCCAGAGCGCCCCTCTGGCTTCCAGAGGGTTCACTCTTACCCCAGAGGGCCCATTATGATCTGCAGAGGGCCCACTCTGGATTCACGACGGCCACTCTCACCTCCGGAGGGCCATTTTGACCTAAAAAGGGGCCCCTCCGACTTCCCGAGGGTCCATGTAGCCCCCAGAGGGCTTACGCTGACCTCTAGAGGGCCCAATCCGACCTCCACCTTCAGAGGTCCCACTGCTTCCTCCAGAGGGCCCACTCAGACCTCCATAGGGCCCAATCTGACCTCCATTTGGCCCACTTTGACCTCCAGAAGGCCCCTCTGGATACCAGTGGGGCTCCTATGGGTTCCAGAGGACCCCTCTGGATACTAGTGTACCTACTCTGGCTTCCAGAGGGCCCACTCTGACCTCCCGAGGGCCCACTCCGGCTTCCGGATGGCACCTCTGGATACCAGTGGGTTCCCTCTGGCTTCCAGAGGGCCCACTCTGGCATTAAGAGGGCCCCTCTGGATACTAATTGACCCCCCTCTGGCTTCCAGTGGGCCCCCTGACCTTCAAATGGCCCCCTCTGGCGTCCAGGAGGCCCACTCTGGCCTTCAGAGAGTCCCTCTGGCTTCAAGACGGCCACTCTCGCTTTCAGAGGGCTCATTCTGACCTCCAGAGGGTCCCCTCCGGCTTCCAGAGGGCCCCATATGGCCTCCAGAGGGCCTACTATGACCTCCAGAGGGCCCACTCCGGCCTCCATCTCCAGAGGGCCCACTGCTGCCTCCACCTCCAGAGGGCTCACTTCAGCCTCCAGAGGGCTCACTTCAGCCTCCAGAGGACCAACTCTGACCTGCAGATGGCCTTCTTCGGCCTCCAGTGTACCACTCTGGCCTTCATAGGGCCCTCTCCAGTCTACATAGGGCCCCTCTGGCGTCCGGAGGGCCCACTATAACCTCCAGGAGGACTACCACTCTGACCTCCAGAGGGCTCACCTCACACTCACCACCATAGGACCCCCCTGGGCTCCAGAGGATCCTATCTGGATTCCAGGGGCCCACTCTGACCTCCAGAGGGACCACTGTTACCTCCAGAGGGCCCATGTCCTCCATAGTTGGCCCACTCCGGCCTCCAGGGGCCCACTCTGGCCTCCAGAGGGCTCTCTCCGACCTGCAGATGGCCCACTCTGGCCTCGAGAGGGCTCACTTTAGCCTCTAGAGGGCTCACTTTGGCCTCCGGGGGCCATTCTGGCTCCCAGCGGGCCTCCTCTGGGGCCCTCTGTCGGCCTGAGGGTCCCTCTGTTGGCCTGAGGGTCCCTCTGTCGGCCTGAGGGGCCCTCTGTCGGCCTGTGAGGGCCCTCGGTCGACTTGAGGGAGCATTTGGTCGACTTGAGGGGTTTCGGTCAGCTTGAGGGGCCCTTGGGCGGCCTGAGGGGCCTCGATCGGCTTTGGGAGTCATTTGACGGCCTGAGGGTTCTCTGTCGGCCTGAAGGGGCCCTCGGTCAGCTTGAGGGGGCATTCGTTTGGCTTGAGACCTCTGTCGGCCTAAGGGGCTCTAGGTCGGCTTGAACAGGCCCTTGGTCAGAATGATGTTCCCTTGGATCGCTTCAGGGACCGGGGACCCTCAGCTGTATGACATGATATTTCCAGGCCCGACAGGGCCCTTGCCAGGCCACAGGGGCCCTACGTCGGTCTGAGTGTCCATGTCAGGTCTGAATATGCCCTTGCTGGATCTGAGAGGGTGCTATGTCCGCCGGAGAGGGTCTTTTCCAGTTCTGAGAGGGTCATGGGGTGATTTCCGAGGGTCCCTTTAGGCCGACAGAGGGCCCCTCGGGCCATCGGCCCTTTGGGCCCGCCTGGCCCCACCAGGGTCACCTGGGTCCATTTTTTTTTGGGGGGGGGCAAAATACATGTTGGCCCCCTCATGGACCTTGGGGGTACATGACCCGGATGCCCCCCCCCCCTTGCGACCGCCTCTGGTCAGGGTCAACTGACCTGATACCGCGCCCGGATGCAGTCGAGGGGGTTGGTCAGGGCGGTGGTGGTGACGCCGCCTAGCGTCGCCGACAGGCACTGCATCAGCAGCAGAGGACACATGCTAGGTGGCAGCACCTTCACCAGCTGCTCTGTGAAACAAGACGCAGGTAACCGTCAATATGAGGCCAAACGGAATTAACTACAAGGATATCTAGTATTACACTTAAAAGGCAACGATTCATAAAATTAAACTGAAGAAATGCAGCTGCAAGGAAGAACATGATCATGAAAAACAAGTCCCATTGCAAAACGAGTCTCAGTCACATAACTCAAACACCGTAACGACCACACCACGATTCGACTAGCAAGTCGTCACGTTTGGACTCAGCCATGACTCACAAATAAATCAGTACTAAAATTATTTATTTCACCGGTACCTTAGAAATAATCAGGATGGACAAAATAGATGACCTTTACTAAGCACCTTTCATTCATTTATACATCAATGTGTTATTAACCCTCGGCCTACGGGAGCTTTTTTCACCTTCGCCCTACGGGGAGGGGGTGGGGGGTGGGGGGAGGGGGTGGGGTGGGGGGGGGGGGGGGGGTCTGACAGGCCCCCTGTTAACTTCCAAACCAAGCAACTTAAGAGCAATGCGATAAGAACCAGCATGTTGCCTGTCATGAGAGGAATCTAACAGTATGCGATTTTTAGGTTTCAGGTCGACGGGTGACTTTCCAGGTCAAGTGAATGACCTCGGACTTACCACGTCCAGAACAGCGATTTTGCTCTTCAGAAAACCTCAAAATTAGAAATTGATAAATGTAAATAAAAGGCATGTTCCTAGACTAGTTTTGGTTCAGAAATACAAAAAAGTAATTATTTGTTCGTATCTTGTAAAAAAAGTCAAAGTTATTTGACAAAAATGACGTCATCAGTTTCTTACACTTCGGGAGCCATCACTCAGTCAAAAATGAAGATATTGCTTTGAAATTTGGTATGGATATTGTCCATACTCAGTTCTCTCACATATATTCCGTTTTTTTTTTAAAAAATATCTTTGAAAATTTTGATTTTGAGGGGATTATTTTTTTTTTTTTTTATTTTAGGGGTCAAAAACCATATTTTTTGAAAATCCAAGATTGCCATTTTAAAGAGAATGCCATTTTGTATCTTTGGTGAATTGCGTTTACAATTTACTTTAAAACTCTGTTTTCTACGAGTTCTCAAATATTTTTCATTTTTTTACCAACATGACGCCATCAAAACATGATTATCTCTCAAACTGCTTAACCAATGTCAATTCAATTTTTACAGCCTACGTATAATTGTTGTAAACTCAGCTACCAAAAATTTCAGCGAGATGCACTGCATGTGTAAAAAGTTATTCAAGAAAAACCTCAATGGGGGGGGGGGGGGCTGTCATCCCCCCGTAGGGCGAGGGTTAAACCGAGGGGAAAACAGGGTAAATGTGATCCAATGTCCAACAACGGAAGGAATATGTGATTTTGTAGATTCTAAGTTAAATATGTAGCCGAGTGCTGACCTTGATAGAAGTGGTAAAAGCTCCACCATAATGCTGAGTTGGGTACATATGTACAGATGGAGGCGAAGTAGCCCCGATAAAAACCTCGTAACCCGTCTTGTTTATAGACTTCTTTGATGATTTCTAATGCTATCTGAAAAAAGAAGAGACATGAAATGCACAACAAATGTTATCTAGTGACGATTGCCTAATGATTCCTAATACAAAACAAAATTTCAATTCACAACGAATGTTATCTAGTGACGACTGCCTAATGATTCCTAATAAAAAGCAAAATTTCAATTCGGTTACGTTATTTTATCACCTGCGCAACGAAAATTTACACATTCAAATATTAATTAGCATACATATGAAAGCTTTGGAGCATAAGTCAGCCAGCTATATTCAAGTACGGGTAGGTGCACAACTTCAATTAAAATACAAGCAGACACCGCTTCCCGGCAATAACCACCGACACCCGATCTCTAAACTGTCTGGGTATTCAGTTACCCGGTACTGTACCAGTGTTACTGAGCTCGGGTATCCGGCCCTACCCGCATCTACTGAGCTCGGGCACCCGGCCCAACCCGCATCTACTGAGCTCGGGTACCCGGCCCAACCCGCATCTACTGAGCTCGGGCACCCGGCCCAACCCGCATCTACTGAGCTCGGGTACCCGGCCCAACCCGCATCTACTGAGCTCTGGTACCCGGCCCAACCCGCATCTACTGAGCTCGGGTATCCGGCCCAACCCGCATCTACTGAGCTCGGGTATCCGGCCCTACCCGCATCTACTGAGCTCGGGCACCCGGCCCTACCCGCATCTACTGAGCTGGGACGACGCTCATTCAACACCGTACCCGTCGTTTGGAGATGTTCCCCGGTACCGTACCCGTCGTTTGGAGATGTTCCCCGGTACCGTACCCGTCGTTTGGAGATGTTCCCCGGTACCGAACCCGTCGTATGGAGATGTTCCCCGGTACCGTACCCGTCGTTTTGGGATGTTCCCCGGTACCGTACCCGCCGTTTGGAGATGTTCCCCGGTACCGAACCCGTCGTTTGGAGATGTTCCTCGGTACCGTACCCGCCGTTTTGGGATGTTCCCCGGTACCGTACCCGCCGTTTTGGGATGTTCCCCGGTACCGTACCCGTCGTATGGAGATGTTCCCGGTACCGTACCCGTCGTTTGGAGATGTTCCCCGGTACCGTACCCGTCGTTTGGAGATGTTCCCCGGTACCGTACCCGTCGTATGGAGATGTTCCCCGGTACCGTACCCGCCGTTTTGGGATGTTCCCCGGTACCGTACCCGCCGTTTGGAGATGTTCCCCGGTACCGTACCCGTCGTTTGGAGATGTTCCCCGGACGGACCCGCCGTTTGGAGATGTTCCCCGGTACCGTACACGTCGTTTGGAGATGTTCCCCGGACGGACCCGCCGTTTGGAGATGTTCCCCGGTACCGTACCCGCCGTTTGGAGATATTCCCCGGTACCGTACCCGCCGTTTGGAGATGTTCCCCGGTACCGTACCCGTCGTTTGGAGATGTTCCCCGGTACCGAACCCGTCGTATGGAGATGTTCCCCGGTACCGTACCCGTCGTTTTGGGATGTTCCCCGGTACCTTACCCGCCGTTTGGAGATGTTCCCCGGTACCGAACCCGTCGTTTGGAGATGTTCCTCGGTACCGTACCCGCCGTTTTGGGATGTTCCCCGGTACCGTACCCGCCGTTTTGGGATGTTCCCTGGTACCGTACCCGTCGTATGGAGATGTTCCCGGTACCGTACCCGTCGTTTGGAGATGTTCCCCGGTACCGTACCCGTCGTTTGGAGATGTTCCCCGGTACCGTACCCGTCGTATGGAGATGTTCCCCGGTACCGTACCCGCCGTTTTGGGATGTTCCCCGGTACCGTACCCGCCGTTTGGAGATGTTCCCCGGTACCGTACCCGTCGTTTGGAGATGTTCCCCGGACGGACCCGCCGTTTGGAGATGTTCCCCGGTACCGTACCCGTCGTTTGGAGATGTTCCCCGGACGGACCCGCCGTTTGGAGATGTTCCCCGGTACCGTACCCGCCGTTTGGAGATGTTCCCCGGTACCGTACCCGTCGTTTTGGGATGTTCCCCGGTACCGTACCCGCCGTTTGGAGATGTTCCCCGGTACCGAACCCGTCGTTTGGAGATGTTCCCCGGTACCGTACCCGTCGTTTGGAGATGTTCCCCGGACCGACCCGCCGTTTGGAGATGTTCCCCGGTACCGTACCCGCCGTTTGGAGATGTTCCCCGGTACCGTACCCGCCGTTTGGAGATGTGCTCGTACTGGATGCGCAGTGGATTGAGTCGGCGCGTCTTCTTGCCCGGCCTCATCTCCACCTGGCCGAGCACCATCAGGTGCTGACTGATCACATCGAACGGCACGATGATGGTCTGGCCGACCAGCGAGGCGGTGCCGCCGCCGACCAGCGCCCGGATACGGGTGTCCTGAGAGAACACAGGCAGAAACAGTGATGAGGTCACACACAGAGTCCGAAACGTCCCGAACATTACCACGTCCTGAACAAGGTGATGAGGTCACACACATAGTCCGAAACGTCCTGAACATTACCACGTCCTGAACAAGGTGATGAGGTCACACACAGAGTCCGAAACGTCCTGAACATTACCACGTCCTGAACAAGGTGATGAGGTCACACACAGAGTCCGAAACGTCCTGAACATTACCACGTCCTGAACAAGGTGATGAGGTCACACACAGAGTCCGAAACGTCCTGAACATTACCACGTCCTGAACAAGGTGATGAGGTCACACACATAGTCCGAAACGTCCTGAACATTACCACGTCCTGAACAAGGTGATGAGGTCACACACAGAGTCCGAAACGTCTCGAACATTACCACGTCCTGAACAAGGTGATGAGGTCACACACAGAGTCCGAAACGTCCCGAACATTACCACGTCCTGAACAAGGTGATGAGGTCACACACAGAGTCCGAAACGTCCTGAACATTACCACGTCCTGAACAAGGTGATGAGGTCACACACATAGTCCGAAACGTCCTGAACATTACCACGTCCTGAACAAGGTGATGAGGTCACACACAGAGTCCGAAACGTCCTGAACATTACCACGTCCTGAACAAGGTGATGAGGTCACACACATAGTCCGAAACGTCCTGAACATTACCACGTCCTGAACAAGGTGATGAGGTCACACACAGAGTCCGAAACGTCCTGAACATTACCACGTCCTGAACAAGGTGATGAGGTCACACACAGAGTCCGAAACGTCCTGAACATTACCACGTCCTGAACAAGGTGATGAGGTCACACACAGAGTCCGAAACGTCCTGAACATTACCACGTCCTGAACAAGGTGATGAGGTCACACACAGAGTCCGAAACGTCCTGAACATTACCACGTCCTGAACAAGGTGATGAGGACACACACATAGTCCGAAACGTCCTGAACATTACCACGTCCTGAACAAGGTGATGAGGTCACACACAGAGTCCGAAACGTCCTGAACATTACCACGTCCTGAACAAGGTGATGAGGTCACACACATAGTCCGAAACGTCCTGAACATTACCACGTCCTGAACAAGGTGATGAGGTCACACACAGAGTCCGAAACGTCCTGAACATTACCACGTCCTGAACAAGGTGATGAGGTCACACACAGAGTCCGAAACGTCCTGAACATTACCACGTCCTGAACAAGGTGATGAGGTCACACACAGAGTCCGAAACGTCCTGAACATTACCACGTCCTGAACAAGGTGATGAGGTCACACACAGAGTCCGAAACGTCCTGAACCTTACCACGTCCTGAACAAGGTGATGAGGTCACACACAGAGTCCGAAACGTCCTGAACATTACCACGTCCTGAACAAGGTGATGAGGTCACACACAGAGTCCGAAACATCCTGAACATTACCACGTCTTGAACAAGGTGATGAGGTCACACACAGAGTCCGAAACATCCTGAACATTACCACGTCCTGAACAAGGTGATGAGGTCACACACAGTGTCCGAAACGTCCTGAACATTACCACGTCCTGAACAAGGTGATGAGGTCACACACAGAGTCCGAAACGTCCTGAACACTACCACGTCCTGAACAAGGTGATGAGGTCACACACAGAGTCCGAAACGTCCCGAACATTACCACGTCCTGAACAAGGTGATGAGGTCACACACAGAGTCCGAAACGTCCTGAACATTACCACGTCCTGAACAAGGTGATGAGGTCACACACAGAGTCCGAAACGTCCTGAACATTACCAGTCCTGAACAAGGTGATGAGGTCACACACAGAGTCCGAAACGTCCTGAACATTACCACGTCCTGAACAAGGTGATGAGGTCACACACAGAGTCCGAAACGTCCCGAACATTACCACGTCCTGAACAAGGTGATGAGGTCACACACAGAGTCCGAAACGTCCTGAACATTACCACGTCCTGAACAAGGTGATGAGGTCACACACAGAGTCCGAAACGTCCTGAACCTTACCACGTCCTGAACAAGGTGATGAGGTCACACACAGAGTCCGAAACGTCCTGAACATTACAGATGTGAGCTATGATAACCCTCGATTAAAGCTCACACACAGAGTCCGAAACGTCCTGAACCTTACAGATGTGAGCTATGATAAACCTCGATTAAAGGTCACACACAGAGTCCGAAACGTCCTGAACCTTACCACGTCCTGAACAAGGTGATGAGGTAACACACATAGTCCGAAACGTCCTGAACATTACAGATGTGAGCTATGATAACCCTCGATTAAAGGTCACACACAGAGTCCGAAACGTCCTGAACCTTACCACGTCCTGAACAAGGTGATGAGGTCACACACTGAGTCCGAAACGTCCTGAACCTTACAGATGTGAGCTATGATAAACCTCGATTAAAGCTCACACACAGAGTCCGAAACGTCCTGAACCTTACCACGTCCTGAACAAGGTGATGAGGTCACACACATAGTCCGAAACGTCCTGAACCTTACCACGTCCTGAACAAGGTGATGAGGTCACACACATAGTCCGAAACGTCCTGAACATTACCACGTCCTGAACAAGGTGATGAGGTCACACACATAGTCCGAAACGTCCTGAACATTACCACGTCCTGAACAAGGTGATGAGGTCACACACAGAGTCCGAAACGTCCTGAACATTACCACGTCCTGAACAAGGTGATGAGGTCACACACAGAGTCCGAAACGTCCTGAACATTACCACGTCCTGAACAAGGTGATGAGGTCACACACATAGTCCGAAACGTCCCGAACATTACCACGTCCTGAACAAGGTGATGAGGTCACACACAGAGTCCGAAACGTCCCGAACATTACCACGTCCTGAACAAGGTGATGAGGTCACACACAGAGTCCGAAACGTCCTGAACCTTACCACGTCCTGAACAAGGTGATGAGGTCACACACAGAGTCCGAAACGTCCTGAACATTATCACGTCCTGAACAAGGTGATGAGGTCACACACAGAGTCCGAAACGTCCTGAACATTACCACGTCCTGAACAAGGTGATGAGGTCACACACAGAGTCCGAAACATCCTGAACATTACCACGTCCTGAACAAGGTGATGAGGTCACACAGAGTCCGAAACGTCCTGCACCTTACAGATGTGAGCTATGATAACCCTCGATTAAAGCTCACACACAGAGTCCGAAACGTCCTGAACCTTACAGATGTGAGCTATGATAACCCTCGATTAAAGGTCACACACAGAGTCCGAAACGTCCTGAACCTTACCACGTCCTGAACAAGGTGATGAGGTAACACACATAGTCCGAAACGTCCTGAACATTACAGATGTGAGCTATGATAACCCTCGATTAAAGGTCACACACAGAGTCCGAAACGTCCTGAACCTTACCACGTCCTGAACAAGGTGATGAGGTCACACACTGAGTCCGAAACGTCCTGAACCTTACAGATGTGAGCTATGATAAACCTCGATTAAAGCTCACACACAGAGTCCGAAACGTCCTGAACCTTACCACGTCCTGAACAAGGTGATGAGGTCACACACATAGTCCGAAACGTCCTGAACATTACAGATGTGAGCTATGATAACCCTCGATTAAACGCCTCAGTGGACACACATATTGAACGCGGGAGCTCACCCACTGGGTCATATAGAGCCTACACTACTGTCATCATTCGGCTCGACTGGACAGGATCGGCTTGCCACGGTACTGGAATCGGAAACAGTGACGATCTTTCAGACTGTGCCACGTACGGTAAGTACATATATACACAATACAAACAGACTATCGCATGGAAAGCTCAAAGGTAAAATGTTGTGCAGCAATTCAACTAACCTGGCATATGGGAAAACCTCACTGGAGATTAAGGTCGACTCACATACTAAGGAGTTTCACGAAACGTTATAGTACAAACTTGGATGGAAGCACTGTAAAAAGCGTGACAGTCTAACGTACATACACGGAAGCAGCAGCACAGTACCTACCCCAAAAAGCCACTGTCGGTGGCGATTTTAGCGACTGCGTGTGGCGATGCCTGTGGCTCTATACACCACTCCCTGGGCAACCAATGCGCCGCGTTTGTCTGCCTCTCGGTGTGCCTGTCGTATATTACCTGAACGCCGCCGTTTTGCAGCGCGTGCCGTACAGTCTCGTAGGTGGTGATGTAGGCCACGCCGGAGACCAGCTGGAAGGCGCTGACCCAGAACCCTCTATATAGGCCCGAGACGCCCTCCTGCACGAACGTTTTCCGGAACGCGTCGAACGTGCCGTTATACACGCTGTGGTGGTGCTGGATCTGCGGGAAGGGGGAACGGATCAGTGGTGCTGGATCTGTGGGGAGGGGGAACGGGTCAGTGGTGCTGGATCTGCGGGAAGGGGGAACGGACCAGTGGTGCTGGATCTGCGGGAAGGGGGAACGGGTCAGTGGTGCTGTATCTGTGGTAAGGGGGAACGGGTCAGTGGTGCTGGATCTGCGGGAAGGGAGGACGGGTCAGTGGTGCTGGATCTGCGAGAAGGGGGAACGGGTCAGTGGTGCTGGATCTGCGGGAAGGGGAACGGGTCAGTGGTGCTGGATCTGTGGGAAGGGGAAACGGGTCAGTGGTGCTGGAATCGGGAAGGGGAACGGGTCAGTGGTGCTGGATCTGTGGGAAGGGGGAACGGGTCAGTGGTGCTGGATCTGCGGGAAGGGGGGACGGGTCAGTGGTGCTGGATCTGCGGGAAGAGGGAACGGGTCAGTGGTGCTGGATCTGCGGGAAGGGGGAACGGGTCAGTGGTGCTGGATCTGCGGGAAGGGGGAACGGGTCAGTGGTGCTGGATCTGTGGGAAGGGGTAACGGGTCAGTGGTGCTGGATCTGTGGGAAGAGGGAACGGGTCAGTGGTGTTGGATCTGCGGGAAGGGGGAACGGGTCAGTGGTGCTGGATCTGCGGGAAGGGGGAACGGGTCAGTGATGCTGGATCTGCGGGAAGGGGGAACGGGTCAGTGGTGCTGGATCTGCGGGAAGGGGGAACGGGTCAGTGGTGCTGGATCTGTGGGAAGAGGGAACGGGTCAGTGGTGCTGGATCTGTGGGAAGAGGGAACGGGCCAGTGGTGCTGGATCTGCGGGAAGGGGGAACGGGTCAGTGGTGCTGGATCTGCGGGAAGGGGGAACGGGTCAGTGGTGCTGGATCTGCGGGAAGGGGGAACGGGTCAGTGGTGCTGGATCTGCGGGAAGGGGGAACGGGTCAGTGGTGCTGGATCTGCGGGAAGAGGGAACGGGTCAGTGGTGCTGGATCTGCGGGGAGGGGAACGGGTCAGTGGTGCTGGATCTGCGGGGAGGGGGAACGGGTCAGTGGTGCTGGATCTGCGGGAAGGGGAACGGGTCAGTGGTGCTGGATCTGTGGAAAGGGGGCACGGGTCAGTGGTGCTGGATCTGTGGGAAGGGGGAACGGGTCAGTGGTGCTGGATCTGTGGGAAGAGGGAACGGGTCAGTGGTGCTGGATCTGTGGGAAGAGGGAACGGGTCAGTGGTGCTGGATCTGCGGGAAGGGGGACGGGTCAGTGGTGCTGGATCTGCGGGAAGGGGGAACGGGTCAGTGGTGCTGGATCTGCGGGAAGGGGGAACGGGTCAGTGGTGCTGAATCTGCGGGAAGAGGGAACGGGTCAGTGGTGCTAGATCTGCGGGGAGGGGAACGGGTCAGTGGTGCTGGATCTGCGGGGAGGGGGAACGGGTCAGTGGTGCTGGATCTGCGGGAAGGGGAACGAGTCAGTGGTGCTGGATCTGTGGGAAGGGGGCACGGGTCAGTGGTGCTGGATCTGTGGGAAGGGGGAACGGGTCAGTGGTGCTGGATCTTCGGAAGGAGGAACGGGTCAGTGGTGCTGGATCTGCGGGAAGGGGGAACGGGTCAGTGGTGCTGGATCTGTGATGACGAGCGAAAAGGACGGTAAGCTGTGGTGCCACATATTTAAAAGATACTAATTTCCACAAACCATACAGAGCGAAGCCTCAACATGCACTTGCGGGCACACACAAGAAGACACTGCTCACTACATACTCTGGTGCCCCCTATACACAAACAACAGGTTACACCTCTTCAACGCAGCGCGAACAATTATTCCAAATTTTGATCACCTTTCTTATAAATCTCAGCTCAAGGCACCTCCATTCGGCCACACCCTCAATGAAAATCAAGGAATACTCATCGCACACCACCTACAAGCATTCATAGCACACTCAACGATTTACCACCCTACAGTAACACACACACTTCACAAATGCTAGCCCGACTGTTGCCGCCCGTGGTCTGGCCGCCTGGTACCTGTATTTCCCCTAGCTGCTCGGTGGGCTCTTGGCGGGGCCGGCGTTACCTGTTTCTTGGTTTCGTTTTGTTTTGTTCCATTTAATTCTGTTGGAGAGGCGCTTTAACTTAAGCTTGTGCTTTTGCGCCGATCCGCAATTGTCTGCTAATTTATATATCTTTTTGTTAAACAAAATAAACTGAAACTGAAACTTTACTAAATTCATTCTGGTCGAGCATAACTCCTACTAGTTATATACTAGAGGGATGTAATGTTTATGGCCTGCAATTTATATAGCAGGCGTGGCGGGCGCCGTTAAGTGAGTCCAATTAAGTCCGGTCGGGTCGGCCTAAGATTCGTTCGTGACGAAAAACCAATTCGACGTCGCCGGCCCGCTCCGCGTCAGAGACAGACATCTTACCAATGAGCTATAACGGCTGATGAAAATCTGGGCTTTTCTTTCGATAGCCGCCTGGCAAAGTTCCAGCGGCGGCCGCTAGGCGTTTGCGGCGGCGCAGACGACGGTCTCACCGTTTCAGACGCAGTGGTCAGTGTCAGTTCTTGTCATTATAAGCTTCATGTTTGTATATATTAATACATTGTGGGTGGGTATTAGATGTAATTGAATGCTCTTTCCGGCCATGTGATTTGTATCGCTTAGCACACTTCGGTTTTGACGGTACGGCGGTGTAATGAAAGACACGTTCGAAACATTAGCAATGGGTATGTTACAGGCGGATTTTAGAACTGAAATATTGCTTTAGAACGTTAATTTGCTCATGCATTTTAGAGACGGTATCTTCGTCGACACATTTGCGCTTGTTTTTCTCTGTTTAAGTCAAATAGAAGCCGAGCAGCAATTTAAATCATGACAAACTTGAGAAGAAGAAAAAATTGCAGCTGTTTAGCGATTAACTTTGCACGTGCAACGCGCCGCTGATGGACCGACAGTGCGTATTCCGTGCCGATCGATTCTGGACAGATTTGTGTTTTGCCCATGTCGGTGCGACTCGTGGTTGCCGAAATATAAGCCAGGTATGCAACGATATTTGGTCCATAATTTCGTGCATGGCGTTTTCGATAAAACAGTGTATTCTCAATGGCGGAATCACCCGCTGTTTAAAGGGATTATACGGGTTTTCCCAGAATAATTGAGTTACATAGTAAAACGTACTTATAAAGGTGGTAGAAGTCCCACGGTAGCCACATTTTTCTGGAAATGACCTCTTCTGCACGTAAGGACATTCCAAAGTGCGCGGTGATGCCACCGCGTATTTTCTGCAGGACCGGCTGAGGCAGAGCCAGTCATCTCTTTTATGCCAACAAAAACACCTCACGTATGGCATATTTCCGGTAAAATAAGCAATATTGGAAAGAAAATAAACTTGTTTTGTTCCAACGACAGTAGCAGTTACCTAGTTTTCCCATAACATTCTATATTTTTCATGAATTTTCATGCCAAAAATTAATACGCCACCACCAAATTCTCAACGCTAAAGGCCAGAGAAAAGAAAACCACAAAAACACAAAACCTCAACGAACAGTGTGTAGTAATACAAAGTCCCATCAGTTTTGAATTGCATAATAATTTTGTGATCCAGTGTAGGACTTGCAGATAATTAAAAACTCTCAAATTGATCTTACAGGGAAATAATGACCTTTTTCCACAAAAATGGAGTTAGCACTTGAAATCGCCAGACGAGACCAAAATATATTGTAAATTCATCACATTTTGCATGAAAACTTCCCTACCGAAAGATATTTCAAGTTAAAGTTGATAAGCGTTCCACACTTTTAACGACCGGTACTTGCAAGTACTTTTGGTCCTCATCAAACTGCGGGCTTTTCCCGTATTGTTTTTTTACGCAATGGAGTGGAAAATATATTGTGCGTTCTGCTTGTTGTGATTATATGCCCGGCGATCTTCTAAAACTAACAGCGATTGGAAAAAGTGGCAATAAAATCGGAATCTCATCGATGCACATCAATGGCGGCATAGTTAGTGGTTGCGACCCTCAATTTGTTAAAATCGATTCATTTGTTTTCAACATTAGGAGTATTGTATAATTTGTCTGTGGCTGTATATAACACTATGCTTTATATTATCATGAAAAATAATGATTTTCCCCCAAAAAAACTAACAAACAATAACACAAAACTGGCAATTAAATCGGAAGCTCATCGATGCACATCGACGGCGACCTATTTAGCGTCGGCGATTTGTTTAAAAAGTCATTGTCATGCTTCTCGGCGCACTTAACCATTGTGGCGAGTTGTTCCTGATTAGTATACCCAAGTCCCGTAGCAGGCTTTGTTAATGACGTCACTGGTGCCATTCTTGTGTAGCATTGCAAAATATACCTGATTTTGAGTTGAAAGTTAATTAAAGACTTATTCAAATTATTGTTTTTAAGTTTGAATTTTCTTGTTATTCATTATTAAAGGTATTTTATCACTGTATTTCATAGTAATTGACACTTCAGAAACTTGTGACGTAATAATATTGTATTCAATATGCATTTCCCTCACCTTTTGCTATTGTGGCGCAGTGCCGAGTGCTTTGCGAATACTAGCTTGCCTGGGGTTCAATTCATTCCGTCCTTATTTTATTCGAGTTGGTATAGTTTGCATGTTGTTGTTATTCATGACTTATACTGAAGTCATCATCACGGATGCATCACGGATGCTTCACGGATTGCTTCACGGATCAGAGCGCTGCTCGAACGCATGCTAGTAGCGCTTTCGTTCTCCATGGCAACCAGGCGTGAACCAATGAAAAGC
>JAXIVJ010002941.1:75000-101158 GCA_036785665.1 Chirona hameri
TTCCGCAGTGTTGATATGAAGCTGTAAGATATTTGGAATATTTTAATTGATTTAATTGGCATGGATGGAGCTCGCTAGTGTCGTAAAAGTGACCCGGTTCTTCATTTGTCTGAACTTGGAAGTTTTGTTCTGTGAAAACTTACGACTGTAAAGAATGTTTTTTGTTTAGTCTGCGGGTGCAAATGGCTGCCGAGCATAAAACAAAAGACTGATACTTGACTTTCCGAACAATGGCCGGAACGTGACAGTGCCATGCGACACAAATTGTAAAACAAATCGTAAGGCGGAACCTCCAAATTCCCAACATCCGACATTTCTGTAGTGATTTAGGGAAGGAAAACTGGTACTTTTCCAAAAATTAAACCAAAAACTTTTTTTCTTCAAACCTCCCAAAAAAGTTGTTGCGTATTCAGGTTACAACCTCACCACCGATACCATCGCCATCGGGGCCATGGATAACCCTGGGACACTAAAAACAAGTTATGCAAAAGACGGCAGTACTTGAGACTAAGACTTGAGCCCAGTTTCCCATGCGTATATTGCAATGTAAACTTACGATAAGCGGAAATTGCCACCGGCTAGTACTTAGGCAGACATGTCAGTCAAAAATATAGATATTGCTTTGAAATTGTGTTTGGGCATCGTCCATACTTGGTTCTCCAATATATCTGCTGTTTTAAAAAAAAAAATATTTGAAAATTTTGATTTTTTATTTTTTTTTAAATTTCCACAAAATCACAATTTTCAAATATATTTCTTTTAACAAAAACGGAAGATATATTAGAGAACCAAGTATGAACGATGCGCAAACACAATTTCAAAGCAATATCTATATTTTTGACTGACTTATGTCTCCCTAAGTACCCCATTCCACGACAGGGGAAACCCCATTCCACTCCCTAAGTACCCATTCCACCAAGGGTTCATACCGCCACATTTTTGATTTTGATGACATTTTGTCTATAGGGTTATCTTGTGCCCTGAAGTCGATTTTGGCATCGGCAGATCCCTAACGTCAACGGTTCTCAAGATATAGCTTCGAGCATTTTAGCGAGGTCACGATGCAGGGTAATCTTTGGAGGCATGTAGCTCCAAAACCACTGAACATAATGCATCATATAGACATATCATTGTGACCCCAAAGAACTGGGCAACATTTTGATCATCCCCGATTTTCAAAATTTTGACTTTTGATTTTTTGATGACATCACATTTTTGTATTTGTTGTGCCTATACCCCTTCCCAGTCAAAAGCGTTTTTTTCTTCTTCTTCATATTAAAGCTTTACTATTTATCTCGAGATATAAAAAATATAAAACAATATAATATTTCTAAAAATATTGTATTTTATTTTTTTAATACTAAGTTTGTAATACTAAGTTTTAATACTACTTTAATAATAAGTGTTTTTGCCAATACAACATTTGCAAGGCATTTCAGTAGAATACCGCCAATGGCACTGCAGGTGGAGGGTGGTGGGAGTGAACGCGCCCCCAAAATGACCCATGACCAAACCCCCTTAAACCCTCCAACCAAAAATGAATGGTACAGGTATGTTCAAAACAGTAGGTAATAAGCAATGCACATTATGCATCCATGAAGGTGTTGGAAATATATATCGTACGTTACTTGCCGCAATACCCAATGCCATGCAAAAGTATCAGCATGCCTTCAGTTCAGGCACGTAGCTTGGGGGGGGGGGAGGGGCTGGAGGCCAGGAGGGCCCTTCTCGGCGGCGGAGGGCCCTTTTCGGCGGCGGAGGACCCTTTTCGGCGCGCTGCGCGCGCCGAAAAGGGCCGACGAGACCGCGCGAAGCGCGGTATAATGGGCTCTTTGCCACGCGAAGCGTGGTCTTTAGAGAGTTTAGAGCACTGCAGAGGCCCTTTAGGGCCACCAGGACCCTCTCTGAAAGACCAGAGGTCCCCTTGGACGTTCAAAAGAGCCCTTTGCATGTCAGAGGGGCCACTGAACACCTCGAATGGGCCCCTAGCCAGTACAGAGGGCCCCTGGGCAGATCGAGAGGACCCTGAGCTTGTCGGCAGGGCGACAAAGCAGCCAGCACAGTCCCTTGCCAGGTCATAAGGCCTCTGAGGAGGTTGGATGACCCTTGAACAGACCCCAGAGGGCCCCTGCGAAATTCAAAAGGCCCCTGTACAGGTCAGAGGGACCCTGACCAAACCAAAAGGGCCCCTAGGTGGGTCAGGACTCAGGACGGCCCTGAGCAAGCCGAATGGGCCTCTAGTAAGCACGGAGGGGCCCAGGGCAGGTCTGAGGGCCCTCGGAGCATGGCACAAGGCGACAAAGCAGCCAGCGCAGTCCCTTGCCAGGTCGTAAGGGCCCGTTAGAAGGTTGGAGGGCCCCTGGACAGATCAGTGAGGCCCTGGAAAGTTAAAAATGCCCCTATGCAGATCGGACGGGCCCCTGACCGTACCGAAAGGGCCCCTGGGCGGGTAAGAAGGATCTCTTAACATGCCGAATTGGCCCCTAGCCAGCACGGAGGGGCCTCAGGGCAGGTCGGAGGGCCCCTTGAGCATATCGGCAGGGCGACAAAGCAGCCAGCGCAGTCGGACCAGAAGAGTCGCTGGGCAGATCGGAGGGCCCTTGAACATGCCGGACGAGTTCCTAGCAAGCCTGGAGGTGCCCCTGGGCAGGTCGGAGTGGCCCCTGAGCATGTCGGCAGGGTGACAAAGCCGCCAGTTCCTGGCCAGATCGGAAGGACCTCTGAACAGGCCGAATGGGCCCCCTGACACACAGGAGGGGCTTCTTGGAAGGTCAGAGGAGTCCCTGGTCAGACCGGAAGCTTCCTTGGCATAGTAGTCGGCAGTGACTGTCTGGCCGCGAGGCATGTTATGCGGGTCAGATGCCTTTGTAGCTTGTCATGTCCCATACGAGGACTTTCCACGGTTCGTTGGAAGGTGTCGAAGGGCTCAGAAGATGAGTCATGCCATTCGAAAGCTTACCTCATGAGGATCTCGGATATATCATGTTTTTTAAATCTGTCTAGGCCTTTTTTTGTAAATGTCATTTTTGCCGAAATCTCGTAACTTTTCGGATGACCGATGCTACAGCTTACGTTAGGGCAAAGAGGCTGGCAAATGGCATCTGTGCAAACTCGTTACAGCCTGTAGAATAACCTCCAACTGATAGCTGAACCTCGTGCTGCTGATATAAGCAACAATCACCAGTGATAGTGAATCGCCCTCAATAGCTGCCGTACGGCTCACCTCCCCCGCTCCCGTGAACGCCTGATCGACCATCGCGACCCGCCCGCGCAACGCCGGCCGCCGCCGACCCCTTTACGGAACTGTGTTTTGGCAAAATGTGGGCGAACCTTGCGTTGGAATGTCAAATTTCGAGTTCAGATGGTCGGCCCAGTCCTCCATAAAGACATGGAGCGAGGCCCAGTAGAGACCAAGCCCAGGAAATGGTATACATTCTCATGAGTTTCCGGGTATTTTGCATTATTTAGCCTCTAACCAGCGTGGTGTATCGCTCCCGTTCGGGGCGCGCTGCCAGAGACTGTACCGACCTAGGTCAGCTGCCAGTCGGCTCGTGGCCGGGCGGCGGTGGCGTGTCAGCGCGCCGCGCCAACCGGTACCCCGCCCAGCACGCCGAGTGCATACGGCCTCTGGCGGCGCTACCCGAACGGGAGCGTTACACCACGCTGGTTAGAGGCTAAATAATGCAAAATACCCGGAAACTCTTGAGAATGTATACCATTTCCTGGGTTTGGTCTCTACTGGGTCTCGCTCCATTTTTTTTGTGGAGGGCTGACCATCTGAACTCAAAATTTAACATTCCAAAGCAAGGTTCGCCCACATTTTGCCAAAACACAGTTCTGTAGAGGGGGTCGGCGGCGGCCGGCGCTGCGCGGACGGATCGCGATGGTCGATCAGGCGTTCACGGGAGCGGGGGAGGTGAGCCGTACGGCAGCTATTGGGGGCGATTCACTATCGCTGGTGATTGCTGCTTATATCAACAGCACGAGGTTCAGTTATCAGTTGGAGGTTGTTCTTCAGGCTGTAACGAGTTTGCACATATGCCATTTGCCAGCCTCTTTGCCTTAACGTAAGCGGTAGCATCGGTCATCCGAAAAGTTCCGAGATTTCGACAAAAATGACATTTGCATTTTTTTTTACAGATTTCAAAAATATTATATATCTGAGATCCTCATGAGGTAAGCTTTCGAATGGCATGCCTCTCATCTTTTGAGCCCTACAACACCTTTCAACGAACCGTGTTTCAGGAGGCCGCTTTACCGTCTCGATGATATGCAACTACTCGCTGTTTTAGGCCCAGACCCGGTCGTTTTATAACGATTGGGTGGATACGATTCACTGACTACCTGATTCTGGGCCATGACACCTCTGACCATGTACAACCGCGTGGTTATGCATCAATGTCTTGCATTTCTACACCATTGACTTCTTCCCACAGCCTGGATACAGTAGTATAAGTGAGGACAAACATTGCAGAGACAGGTGAAGTTCAACTATGTTAGCCTGTCAAACAAACTTCTCAATAACCTCAGTGCCACCATTGCCCTGTTTGCAGCCCTCTGGCAGTGAGTGGAGGGCTGCAGACCACTTGTTAACGTTACTTCCAGGTCTCCTCGCTCAGCATCCGTGGTCTACAGCTTTTCCACCTTCATGTGGTAGTCAACCTCTGGGTTACTTGAACTACAATGGATTTACTTTACATTACATTTCTGTGCATTGAATTGAAGGAGTCAACGCTCAGACCACCCACATAGTACGTCAAGTCTGCCTGCAGGATTTCCGAGTCTGCTTGGTTGGTTATCTTGCGGTACAACTTTGTATCGTCCGCGAACATTTTCATGTCGCTCTGGACCAGCTCTGGAAGTTCATTGACATATATAACGAACAAGACAAGTTCATTGACATATATAACAAACAAGATAGGTCCCAAAACTGACCCCTGGGGAACTCCGCAAGATAGGTCCCAAAACTGACCCCTGGGGAACTCCGCAAGATAGGTCCCAAAACTGACCCCTGGGGAACTCCGCAAGATAGGTCCCAAAACTGACCCCTGGGGAACTCCGCAAGATAGGTCCCAAAACTGACCCCTGGGGAACTCCGCAAGATAGGTCCCAAAACTGACCCCTGTGGACTCCGCAAGATAGGTCCCAAAACTGACCCCTGGGGAACTCCGCAAGATAGGTCCCAAAACTGACCCCTGGGGAACTCCGCAAGATAGGTCCCAAAACTGACCCCTGGGGACTCCGCAAGATAGGTCCCAAAACTGACCCCTGGGGAACTCCGCAAGATAGGTCCCAAAACTGACCCCTGGGGAACTCCGCAAGATAGGTCCCAAAACTGACCCCTGGGGAACTCCGCAAGATAGGTCCCAAAACTGACCCCTGGGGAACTCCGTAAGATAGGTCCCAAAACTGACCCCTGGGGAACTCCGCAAGATAGGTCCCAAAACTGACCCCTGGGGACTCCGCAAGATAGGTCCCAAAACTGACCCCTGTGGACTCCGCTTGTGACAGCCTCCAAGCTGGACGCTTCTCCCTGAACCTTCTGAACCTTCTGTGTTCTGCCTGTCACAAAGTTATTGATCCACTTTAGGACTTACCCCCTAATGCCATATGCTGTGAGCTTCTCAATGAGCCTTCGATGTGGGACTGAGTTGAATGCCTGTCTGTAGTCACAGTAGATTATGTCCAGACCATTTTTGCTATTGTCCAATATTTGTGTCCAGTCCTCTAATGCCTCCAGCAGGTTTGTCAGGCATGACTTCTTCTGAACAAATCCATGCTGTTCTATACTTAATAGTGCCCTGTCCAGTAGATGCCAGGTCACATGCTTTTAATAATCTGCTCCAGCATTTTACACACCTGGCTGGTGAGACTCACAGGTCTATAGCTAGTTGGACACTTCCTTGATCCCTTTTTTAATATCAGCACTACTGAGTACTGATGCCCTCTTTCACTGTTCTGGCAGCTGACCTTCTTGAAGAGTCTTCCTAAAGATCAACAAAAGTGGGTATGTCATTTGGTCAGCACACTTCTTGAGCAAGTAGGGCGACACATCATCAGCTCCAGGTGCCTTGTCTTCATTCAGGTTTTGGAGTTTGTCATGTATTTCTTCCAAAGTGACAACAATTATCTATAAAGAGTCTGCTTCTTGCACTCAATCTGCAAAATCTGGTAGTTTCCCATCTTGTTCCTCCACAAATACTGAACAGAAAAATGTCTGCAGTCTTGGACTATTTCTTGTCCTGTGTAGGCAAAACTGACATTTGATCTTAAAGTTGACTTACCCTGTCCTTGGTTTTACCTTGTGACCTGATGTATTTTGCAAGCTTCTTTTGCGTTTCCTTTGTAACCTTTACAAGTTCATTTTCATAATTCTGCCTTGTCTTGTGTATCAGGCTTAGTGTTTTGCTCCCGACTCTAGCAAACTTCCTGAAGTTTTCCTTTGTCTGATGGCACCTATATGTTTTGTAGGTTTGATACTTTCATCTGACTTGCCTTTCCAATTCCTTATTCCATCATGGTGGACTAAGTTTCAGTTTCTTTCTGACCTTGAAGTGAGGGACATGTTTACTCCTGCAGCAATGAAGCTTCTCCCTGAAGTGCAGCCAAGCATTACCACAATTATATCCATCATTGCATATCCTTCATGATGTCCCAGTGTACATATGAGAGTTCCTGATTGATGGCTTCATAATGGCCTGCCCTGTAGTTGAAGGGAGGAACACCCTTGGGGGATTATATTGCCAGCTGCTAATTGTATGCTCCCATGTTGACACAGTGGTCACCATCTTATGACATCATAGAGCTGACATCAAATCTGGGTTTGTTCGCAGTTTGCACATCGCTTGCTGTTTTAGCTATCAAGGTAAAGACTATTGTGTAAGGGACACCCATATATGGCAGAAACTAAGATTTTTGAATAAATTATTGTTATTCACTTGTTATATATAAGTTCAAATAGGAAAATTAAGCTGGTTAATATACCTGAAAAATGTTGTGTTCCCAAGTAAAAATGATTAAGTAAAAACTTATTGTCCTTCACATTTTCACAAACTGTCTGATGATTCATTCAACACTTTGTCCCCCCCCCTCTCTAAAAAATATGTGGTGACACCCTGCTGACATGGATGATGAAGTAAATATTGGATGAAATAATATGTGTACAATACCTATATTGGCCAGATATTTGAAGGAAACATGTTAGTTTGATGCTTAGCAAATGGGAACACAACTGCTGACATTTTTTTTCTTTTTGACTCAGGTTTTAAAAATACTTGAGCATTTTTCACTTGAATTTAAACTCACTTAACGATTTTTTACCCAAAAACAATCAGAACAGATTAAATTAAATTGGATTGTAAGCACAGAACACATATCATCTTCAGACACCTGGAATAGTGCACATGAAATAAGAAGACCCTGTATACATACCTTGTCTTGTATGTGCTTAAGCAAACACGCCTCCACAAATAAATACACGGAATATCCCTATCTAAAACCGATTGATATCTCGTGACCCACTAACATCCAATGGAAAATCTTGGGAAAATCAAATCTCGGCAAATCTTTGAAAAAATTCTTTACACCACATCTGTCTTTTGTTCGTCGAGTTCGTGTAACCAATATGGAAACATGTTTTATTCGAAGTTTGTTCCCGAACGACATTTAAGCTAAAAAAACGCATTGTAAAATTAAGCGTCGGTATGCAATTCTAGAGAAAAAAAATCATTGAGATAACATTTTGTTCCTAATTTGAGTTACTATTTTATTTTTACTTCGTCCTATGAAATATTTTGATTAATTTCACCCACAATTATTATTATAATAAAAGTTAATTTAGGAAGAAACTTTGTTTGGTAGCCTCAAATTGCAGTATGCACTGTTGTTGATTCCCATACCGCCTCTCTCACCTCTCCAGCCAGCACTTCTTCTATCCACGGTAAATATAATATTATATCGTGTAATGCCGGGGTGGTGGTGGTGTTTCTGATGTTTTAAGGTATTTAAGATGTTTATATTTTGAAAAACTGCGAAACAAAAATATTCGATAGCAATACTGGTCGCTCGACAGTCGACATCTAGTAGTGGCAGGTATGCGAGTTTGCTGCTCGTGGAATTTATTTTTGTTTTAACAGTTGTCTTCGTCCCATAAATCGTTTGGTATTAGTTCGGACTAATACCACTAAATTTAAC
This sequence comes from Chirona hameri, assembly GCA_036785665.1. NCBI lineage: Eukaryota > Metazoa > Arthropoda > Thecostraca > Balanomorpha > Balanidae > Chirona > Chirona hameri. The sequence continues at coordinate 83,194 of JAXIVJ010002941.1, forward strand.
TCGAACTTTGAATTAGGCTCTAGTATTGCAAGAGTAACTGATGCAAATTTAAACAGGCTGATCTCCTGTGACATGAATTGTTTAATTTCCTGTTTTGCCCCTAAAACATTTGTGCTTCATTTTCATGCTTGAGCCTTGAGCCAATGTTTTGCTCATTGATCTCGTGTTGCTATGTTTTTTAACACAAATCCTGACAAGATCATTTATACTTCTTTGGGTGATGCTGCTTTATTATTGCAATACCTGTTGCTCTGTATTACTTTAATAAATGTTTTATTTGGTGTTTAGCTAGCCAGTTTTCCAAACTCTAATAGGTGGGCTTATTTAGTAACAATCACTATTGAATCACATAGTTGTAATAATTATTTTTGTATGTTTTTTGAAGCTGTATGATGCTGAGAGAAACTATGAGTTATTTCTGGTGTATTATTACTAAGAGTTTCTTAGAATATTATCATGGGCATAGGAACATTTTTAAAAGTCAGTGGCATGGCGCCTCAGTCCAGCCTCAGTGGCGGATCTAGGTTTCAATTTTTTTGGAAGGGGAAATTTTGCTCTGTTTTGTCAGCAAAAAGTTGTTGACTGGGGGTGGGGGGTGGGGTGGGGCAGCATCAGGGTGTCAGCACGAAAAAGAGGCGTTGACGGGGGTATATGACTTCCCGGAACAAAAATCACAACCTCCCAGAATGGTTGGGGGGGGGGGGGGGGGGGGGGCGGGGGGCAAAACATATGTTTGCCTACTGATGCTTCATTGGGGGAGGGGGTCAATTGCCTGATTTTCCACCGCTACATTAGATCCGCCACTGGCCAGACATAAAATTATTTCCACTTTAGAAATGGTGAAAAGTTATTTTTGGTGACCTCTATAGATGATCTGGGGCACTCTGCAGATCGACAGGACCTTTACAGGCTGGCAGAGGGCCCTCTACAGATTGGCAGGACCCTCTAAAGGCCAGCAGAGGGCCCTCTACAGATTGACTGGGGCACTCTGCAGATTGACAAGGCCCCTAAAGGCTGGAAGAGGGCCCTCTAAATGCTGGCAGAGGCCCTCTGCAGATTGGCAGGTTGATCTACAGATCGGCTGGGCCCTCTAAATGCCGGCAAAGGGCCCTCTACATGTTGGCAGGGCCCTATAAAGGCCGGCAGGGGGCCATCTGCAGATTGGCAGGGCCCTTTAAAAGCTGGTAGAAGGCCCTCTCACACTGGCTGGGGTACTTTGTACATATTTACATATACATGCTTTTAACAGATGAACAAGTGCTGTTATTTATTCGTGTTACGATTTTGTAGGTTCGTGGGCGTTCTTTTAGGCGACGTAAGGCGTTTTAAACGTCGGACAGGCCCCTGTTAAAGTCTCAGGCATTCTGAGGGCCCACTCAGGCATATTGAGGGTCCCCTCAGGCCGACTAAGGGACTTCTGCGGGCGTCTGACACCATCCAAAACGCTGGGGCCCTCGCTCGGTCGCCAGAGGGGCCCGCCTGGCCCCCAGGGGGAGGGGCCATGGCCCCCTTGCCCCTCCCCTTGCCTACGCCCTTGCCCATAGCCAACAAACAGCGACAGACATAGTTCCGCATTGGCCGCCAGGGCGGCGCTATGGTCGCGCTAATGTTAACGAATAGGGTGAACTTTGATCGCTCGGCGCAGGATGGCGGTTAAATAAAGATGGGAATGAATTACACAGTATCGTTCCCACGTATGCAGAGCATGCTAAAATCAGAGGTTCATCTTGCGCTGTGATGAGTGACACTCCCTACTATGTATACTATTTTTCCACTCTTTTCCACCAGTTTTACTGTTAATTTTCCACTCCTTATTTTAAAATGTATTGGCTAATTGGAACCCTGATACTGGTTTATGGATGCAATGATAAGGACAGCCTGTGTGTGTGTGTGTGTGTGGGGGGGGGGGGGGGGTCGGATGAGAATTGTCATAGGTAATAACTCATTCTGGTGAGCGGGTAATTGTATAATGTATATTGCTAATGCTGAGTACAATTATGGTTTTTTGGTTTAATTTTCCACTCTTTGTGCTGATTTTTATACAGAATTTTCCACTCCTCACCCCAGCTTCAAAGCAATCCCTAGGACCCTGTTTGGTGCACATGTTTGGATTTATATGGTTCTACTTTCGGGTAGAATAACCAAATATACATCAAAGCCAAGTCACATGTGGAGCGACTGGAACGCGTTCAGCATAAGTTTCTTATGTGGATGGTGTCCCGAGCCAACAATGTTGTGACTCGCTCTCTGGCCTATGAAGAACTGCTGCGAATGTTTGGTATACCTACCTTGAAGGCCAGACGTCGACAGTACGACCTGATGTTTCTGAGGAACATTTACCGAGATAAGGTTGACTCCCCCTATCTGCTCAGCTGTTTCTCGCTCCACATTACTGGGCGCTCCACCCGTCGTTTTTCGCTGTTCCAAACACCGTACGCTCGTGTGAACACTGTAAAGACAGGGATTTTTAACCGCCTTCCCGAGGAGATGAACTGCTTTTTACGTAAAGTTCCGGCGGTAGATATGTTTAGTATGAGCATATGTTCGTTTACAAACTGCGTGAAAATGTACGTCATCGCGGCGCCATAGGATAGGTTTTGTATTCTTAGTGTATACCTTTACTGTGCATTTTAAATGTTTATCATCTTTATTATTTATTATGTGTATTTTTTTAGTGTATGTATGCTGTTTTAACTTTTGACTTCGCCTGTCACTGGGCATTGCCTGTTGGTGATATTTTGATAATACACAATAATACACAATAATACACAATAATACACAATAATACACAATAATACACAAAGTGAGCCATGAAGTAGCATAATTTGGAAGGTATCGCTGTGAGTAAAAAGCTGTGTCTTCCATTCATCTCAATAATAACTGACTGGTTTGTGACAGTGTATTTTCAGCTGCCGTAAGTCACCGGTGAGTCGCCCGTGAGTCACCCGTGCCGATCATGGGCCACGTGTGGGTGATGAGTGGCCCGGTGCGGGCGGCCGTCTCCTCCGGGCTCTGGTTCATCAAGAACAAGTCCAACCAGAAGGCCTTCACCTGTCTGGTGGCCGGGTCGGCGGCGTTCGGCTACGGCCTGAGTCGGGTGACCGAGGCCGAGGCCGCACAGGCGCTGCGTCCGATCGAAACGGACAATTTCATGGCGGAGCCCATCACTGACCTGAACAAGATGAAGCGCGAGCGGAGCGATATGAAGATCCGGATGGAGCTGCTCATCATGCGCATCCAGGCTGATTTCTGCCGCGCCCTGGAGGCCGAGGAGACGAGCGGCGCCAAGTTCCGCGTGGACCGCTGGCAGCGCAAGGAGGGCGGCGGTGGCATCTCGTGCGTGCTGCAGGACGGCCAGGTGTTCGAGAAGGCCGGCGTCAACATCTCGGTGGTGCAAGGCTCGCTGCCGCCGCCGGCAGTGGCGCAGATGAACGCCCGCGGAAAGAAGCTGCCCGAGGGCACCAAGCTGCCGTTCTTCGCGGCCGGGGTGAGCTCGGTGATCCACCCGACCAACCCGTACGTGCCCACCATCCACTTCAACTACCGCTACTTCGAGGTGCAGTCGGAGGACGGCAAGCCGATGGGCTGGTGGTTCGGCGGTGGCACCGACCTCACCCCGTACTACCTTAACGAGCAGGACGCCGTCCACTTCCACTCGACGCTGAAGCGCGCCTGCGACAAGCACGATCCCGGCTACTACCGCCGCTTCAAGACGTGGTGCGACAACTACTTCACGGTGAAGCACCGTGGCGAGCGGCGCGGCATCGGCGGCATCTTCTTCGACGACGTCGACACGCCCAGCAAGGAGGAGGCGTTCCTGTTCGTGGAGTCGTGTGCCGAGGCCGTGCTGCCCTCCTACGTGCCCATCCTGCAGAAGCGCAAGAACGACGGCTACGGCTACGCCGAGCGGCAGTGGCAGCTGTTGCGCCGCGGCAGGTACGTCGAGTTCAACCTCATCTACGACCGCGGCACCAAGTTCGGCCTGTTCACGCCGGGCGCGCGCTACGAGAGCATCCTGATGTCGCTGCCGCTGACGGCGCGCTGGGAGTACATGCACGCGCCCAAGGCCGGCTCGCCCGAGGCCCGTCTCACGGAGGTGCTGAAGAACCCGCGGGACTGGGTGTAAGACGGAGAGGCGTCCTGCTTGTGACGGTGGTTTGTCGCTCTGGCACGGAGCGGCGTCCGACTGGCGTCCATAGCAGTGCAGGCTGCCATAGCAGTGCCATGCGAGCGGCCATGACCCTGCCTGTGATGTGCTCCAGCTATCTAGACTGGAGCTTGGTTTTGGATACGCCGTGCAGCGAGGTCCGCACGGTTTGTTGGGTGACGAGCATATGCCCCCAGACATCTATCGAACTGTGTGTGTATGTGTGTGTGTGAATATATTATGCGCACTTCTGGTGTAACTATTGTCCAACCCGATTGCGTTGTATATAGCGGTCCGTTGGATTTTCATATGGTACTGCTGTGATTGTTGCTTCTCAGTTGGGTTTCTATTAGTGTCGGCTTTTGGGGACAGTATTGAACGAATTTATATTGCGGTGGATGATTCCCTGCACTTCAGCTTTTGTTAATCACACCATTGTGTTGTTTTCTTCGCTTTGTAAATGAACACATGTGGGAACACATAGGGAATTGCTCGGCGTGACGTGTGAGTTGGGAAAGTTGGCGGTGGTGAAATATCACGCCCGGAAAGTGGGTATTACCAGGCGAAAAGTTAGTGATCCATGATAAGTTAGTTACCTAGTCCATGTTTCGTACTGTATCTGTCACACCAACGCTTCTGGTTGAGGCTGCGAAACATACGTATACAACATACTGTTTGTACATCGGCGTTTTTTGTCTTCTGGGTGGCAACGGCTGCCACCAGTTGATCGTTGTGACCGCGGTTTATCCTCCCAGCTATCGGCGCCGTGTGACCTAGTGGTCGGTGCGCCCAAAACCCCCAATCATCATCATTATCCTCCCAGCTAGCTCAACTAACTTACAACGTCGCAGTCTTAAATTGCGATCTCTTGTTCGTGCTGACTGCTAGAGTAACACAAAGTAAGATATAGCTGACTCAGGCAGATATACTTAGTAGTCGTCCAATCTGGCAATGGAACTGTTCAGGAGCGAGCCAGACTGGTGCGCCGCAGGCCTTGCATCAGCCAAGGGCCCGACGGTGCCGATAGACTCACGCTGTCGTGACTCGGCACTCTGAGAAGTGCAAATCACGCCCAGACAGCCGCCGCCACAGAGGTGCAAATTGCACCCGGACTACTGCCCCCGGAGAGATGCAAATCACGCCCAGACAGCCGCCCCCACAAAGGTGCAAATCACGCCCAGACAGCCGCTGCCTGAGAGGTGCAAATCGCACCCGGACTATCGCCCCCGGAGAGATGCAAATCACGCCCAGACAGCCGCCGCCACAGAGGTGCAAATCGCACCCGGACTACCGCCCCCGGAGAGATGCAAATCACGTCCAGACAGCCGCCGCCTGAGAGGTGCAAATCGCACCCGGACTATCGCCCCCGGAGAGATGCAAATCACGCCCAGACAGCCGCTGCCACAGAGGTGCAAATCACGCCCAGACAGCCGCCGCCTGAGAGGTGCAAATCGTACCCGTACTACCGCCCCTGAAGAGATGCAAATCACGCCCAGACAGTCGCCGCCACAGAGGTGCAAATCACGCCCATACAGCCGCCGCCTGAGAGGTGCAAATCGCACCCGGACTACTGTCTCCGGAGAGATGCAAATCACGCCCAGACAGCCGCCGCCACAGAGGTGCAAATCACGTCCAGACAGCCGCCGCCACAGAGGTGCAAATCATGTCCAGACAGCCGCCGCCTGAGAAGTGCAAATTACGCCCAGACAGCCGCTGCCTGAGAGGTGCAAATCGCACCCGGACTACCGCCCCCGGAGAGATGCAAATCACGCCCAGACAGCCGCCCCCGGAGAGGTGCAAGTCGCACCCGGACTGCCGCCCCCGGAGAGGTGCAAATCGCACCCGGACAACCGCCACCGGAGAGATGCAAATCACGCCCAGACACCCGCCGCCACAGAGATGCAAATCACTCCCAGGCAGCCGCCGCCACAGGTGCAAATCACGCAGACAGCCACCGCCAGAGAGATGCAAATCACGCGCCAACAGCCGCCACCTAGAAGATGCAGACCGGATCCAGAGGGGGGGGGGCATGGTCCCCCAAACCACCTGAAATCGGCGCAATGTTGACACATTTACTGAGATAATATAAAATCTATGGAACTTTTACTAAGGAAAGTTGGTTTTAAATCAGTTATCGATGCACAAGCAAGCGAAATCCGATGAGTTTTCGTAATTGTGGGAGACTTTTGGGTATTTGCCCCCCTTCCCTCCCCCCCCCCCAACTGACCCAAACCACCCATCCTGGATCCGCCCTTGTGCAGACCACACCAACGACTGCCACCAAGGTGTGGTGCGCTGCCAGCCGACATGGTGGCGGTTCGTCGAACAGAGCTGGCCAGATGGCAGCACAGGAGTCCGTCGTGCCAGTAGATGGCAGCACATGAGTGTCCTGTAAGCCTCATATGTCAGACCATAGGTAGTGTGTATGAATATATAGCATAGGTAGCAGCACGAACCACTGCAGTACAGTGGCGGCGGATCGTATTTTCGGATGCGGGGGGGGGGGGGCAAAGAACCCCAGGGGGCCCCTCGACCAAAAGTGCCCCTCCCACGGCCAAAGGGAAAATGAAATATAAAATGTATCTCTCTCTCTCTCTCCCATTTTTTTTGGGCGCAAAATGGTATCTGCTCGGATTTAGGCCACTATATTTTGCAGGGCCCCTAAATGGTCGCCAGCAAAACGTCGGACAGGCCCCTGTTGAAGTCTCAGGCATTCTGAGGGCCCACTCAGGCATATCGAGGGTCCCCTCAGGCCGACTAAGGGACTTCTGTCGGCCTTATAAGGCCCCTCAGGCTGGCTAGGGGCACATCGGGGCCATGGGTCATTGTTTCGGTAAAAAAATTGAACCAACTTCTTGGAGGGCCCCTCTTACAAATGTATGGGAGGAGAGGGGGGACAAAATAATATGTCCCCCCCCATTTCTTGAGTGGGGGACAGCTGCCCCCCTTTCTTTAACCGCCACCACTGGTGGGGGGCAACTTGACCAAGAGGGTAGTCGATGTTCGTGACTGCAGGGGTAGCCGGTTTTTTACGAGTAGTAAATATTATGCATACGATAGCAGTGTATCACATTGCTTTGTGTCTCGTGCGGACTTCAAAAATGTTCTTGAACTAAAAATAGGCAGTATTTTGCGAAGGGCGAAATTTGCGCAGCGCAGCGGCGCGGATTTTTTTTTTGCTTTATTTTTCGTCTGGATAACAAAGCCCTCAAAAATTGGATTATTTGCATTTCATTCATTCAAAAAATTCAATTCAGCCCAAGGCTAAGAAAATGTGTCACAAAAGCTGCCCCTAAACTTCACTAACGATGGTATTTACGCAAAATAGACACCCACACAACTATTATTGCGCCGTGAAGCGGTGCCAAAATTTGAGGTTTTGAGCGGGCTGGAGAACTAATTTTTGCTATTGGAACCAGGATGCAGGGTCAAAACGAGGAAACGTGTCTGGAGCATAAGGTGGGGTCAAAAGACCCCACCTTATGCTCCATTTAAGGCCAAAAGTGGGCCTATGACCCCATGCCCCCCCCCCTGGGGCCGCCAGTGTGTACAGTCTATATTGAACCCTTTTGTACTGGAAAAAAACACTGAATAATTTGCGCCGCGTAGCGGCGCGGATTTTTTTTGGCTTTATTTTTCGTCTGGATAACAAGGCCTTCAACAATTGGATTATTTTCATTTTAGGCAGGAGCGTCGCCGAAAATTTCTGAGTGGGGGTCGACTGAAATGACGAAAAAAATGTAGCCCATTTTTATGCGTGTATTTGTATACCTTTGCAGCAATTTGTAATGTGGTTTTCATGTTATGTTACTCTGGCCACCCGAGGGGGCACTCTGGCCGCCTGAGGGGGCACATTGACCGTCTGAGGGGGCACTCTGTCCGCCTGAGGGGGCACTCTAGCCGCCTGAGGGGCACTCTGTCCGCCTGAAGGGCACTCTGGCCGCCTGAGGGGGGGTACTGGCCGCCTGAGGGGGGACTGGCCGCCTGAGGGGGCACTCCGGCAGTCTGAGGGGGCACTCTGGCAGCCTGAGGGGCACTCTGACTGCTTGAGGGGGCACTCTAACCACCTGAGGGGCACTCTGGCCGCCTGAGGGGGCACTCTGGCCGCCTGAAGCCGCCCTGAGGGAGTCGTGATCCGCTTCCATAGGCGGTGGAACAGGGGGAGCAGCGGATCCAGGGGGGGGGGGCAAGGGGCTATGGCCCCTTCAAAGGTCCTGAAATATGATTTCCCCCCCAAACGGTCGGACGTACAGTTCTAAAAATTGCCTTTGTAGTAGTCAAAATCCAGCTATCCAGTTAAAAACTTGAAAATTTCGCGCCGCTTCGCGGCATGACACAAAATTCGCAATTGCATATATAAATTTGGCAAATGAGAAAATTAATTCCTAAGTGTCTGGCAGAGGCTCTCCTTGGCGGTACCTAATTGCTAGCCCATGGCCCACTCCTCTCATACAATATTAACTTTCAAGCGGGCTACATGTTTAGCTAGTCTGCCGAGTTCCGAAAAAAGGCGTCGCGAACGCAAAAACGCGGACATCAGCACCCGGAAGCTGATCCAGCGGTGCCCAACTTGCTGGACCGAAGAGCTAATAGTGGGGCCAGGCCAGGACCATCTCCAGAAGCCATCTCGCCGCAGGCTCCTCCAGATCCACAGGGACCATTTGTGTGTGTGGAAAAGTCGTTCTGGCTCTTGCTGCTTTCAAACCATTTGCACTGTTACCAGTTGTTTGTTACAGTTCGGTAAATATGTATACAGTTATTATTATCATATGTACTATTGAGCGCTGACTGTCACCGGTCATCGTCTTCGTGATCGACTATCCGAGGAATATGTATATGAAAAACTACATTAATTTCAATATTTTTCATCATACCGAGATGTGCAACCAGGAATAGGGGTTACCTGAGGCTTGGCTCCACTCACGGTCTGGTTCTAATATTAAAATTTCGTTTTCCACGACCTATAATGAATATTAAAAAAAAAATATATCGGTGGTCACGTCGGTGGTCATCGTCATGGTCTTCGGTTCGTTATAACAGTGAATTGAATGAATAGCGTTTTTAGCTTCTTATCCTCTACAAGGTCCATCACCCATATTTCTGGGTTGTATCAGGCAAACCCGTACAATTTCGCGCCGCTTGGCTAAGCTAAATAACAAGTATCTACTATAACAGAGTGCCCCTTCAGGCGGCCAGAGTGCCCCCTCAAGCGGCCCGAGTGCCCCCTCAGGCGGCCAGAGTGCCCCTCATGCGTCCAGAGTGCCCCTTCAGGCTGCCAGAGTGACCTTCAGGAGGCAAGAGTGCCCCTCAGGCGGCAAGAGTGCCCCCTCAGGCGGCAAGAGTGCCCCTCAGGCGGCAAGAGTGCCCCTCAGGCGGCAAGAGTGCCCCCTCAGCGGCAAGAGTGCCCCTTCAGGCGGCCAGAGGCTGCCACAGTGGCCCCTCAGGTGGCCAGAGGACCCACTCAGGCCTTGCGTTTTGTTGGTTTACTACTACTTTACTTGTACTTTGTTTGAAAACGGAGTGAAATTCGTTTCGAGTCACTTCGATCTTGGAGGATCCCTCTTATACATTTATGGGGGGGGGGGGGCAAAATCATATGTCATATGCTCATATGCTCATATGCTCAATCATAATCATATGCTCCCCCCAACCTCTTGAGTGTGGGGGGGGGATCTGCCCACCCCCCCCCCCCCCCTGCCCCCTCCTTTTTCCGTCGCCCCTGCTGCAGTACATGAGCAGTGAGCACCATGCATTCAGTAAATGTCGGCGCAGGAGTCCACCCTGTAAGCCCTATACAGTCAATAGATGGCAGCACATGAGTCACCCCTGTTATCTTCATAGGGCCTGTTGCAGTGGTGCCTCTAACCTCCTCCAAGCTGCTCCAACTTGCAACTGTCCAGGGGCGTCGCCACGGATTGTTTTACTGGGAGGGGGGGGGGGGCAGTCACAGTCGCAGTCAAAAGCAAAAGTTGTTGACCGGGGGGGGGGGGGGGGGGGTAAATCAGCACTGGCGGATCGAGTTTGGGGAGGGGGGCAAAATTACTTTCTAGATTGAGCCTAAACGAATTATAAGGTTCCACCTGGTCATGTAATTTTTGGAGAGCAGCTGAAATGATCGGTTACCATGACCTTATTTGGGGTGTAACAACCACGTTATACTGTTCACTTTTCGTTGTAAATGCGATGCATAGCTTCATATAAAGTACATGCAGCTCAGATCGCATTTGCAACGGCAAGTGAACGGTACCTATAACGTGGTTGTTACCCCCAAATAAGGTCATGGTAACCGATCATTTCAGCTACTCTCCAGGAATTCCATGACCAGGTGGAACCTTATAATTCGTTTGAGCTCATTCTTGAATCTCCAGCGAATAATATGATGCTACTTTGTACCACTTTTTCCAAGCGTAGCCCAGTCAGGGCGCCGTTCAAATTTGCCATTTATACATTGGTCCCTACGGCGCGGCGCGATGTTTTGCCCCCAGGGCTGGTGGCGCCAACCGACAGTGTGGGAACGACCGCCCGGCGCAAGATGGCTGTCTAGGTATTATATGGATGTCAGTGGTTTGAATACGCAGTATTAAGCGATGCAGATTGGTGATAGCTGTGAGTATTAAGCGATGCAGATTGGTGATAACTGTGAGTATTAAGCGATGCAGATTGGTGATAACTGTGAGTATTAAGCGATGCAGATTGGTGATAACTGTGAGTATTAAGCGATGCAGATTGGTGATGACTGTGAGTATTAAGCGATGCAGATTGGTGATGACTGTGAGTATTAAGCGATGCAGATTGGTGATAACTGTGAGTATTAAGCGATGCAGATTGGTGATAACTGTGAGTATTAAGCGATGCAGATTGGTGATAACTGTGAGTATTAAGCGATGCAGATTGGTGATAACTGTGAGTATTAAGCGATGCAGATTGGTGATAACTGTGAGTATTAAGCGATGCAGATTGGTGATAACTGTGAGTATTAAGCGATGCAGATTGGTGATAACTGTGAGTATTAAGCGATGCAGATTGGTGATAACTGTGAGTATTAAGCGATGCAGATTGGTGATAACTGTGAGTATTAAGCGATGCAGATTGGTGATAACTGTGAGTATTAAGCGATGCAGATTGGTGATAACTGTGAGTATTAAGCGATGCAGATTGGTGATAACTGTGAGTATTAAGCGATGCAGATTGGTGATAACTGTGAGTATTAAGCGATGCAGATTGGTGATGACTGTGAGTATTAAGCGATGCAGATTGGTGATAACTGTGAGTATTAAGCGATGCAGATTGGTGATGACTGTGAGTATTAAGCGATGCAGATTGGTGATAACTGTGAGTATTAAGCGATCCAGATTGGTGATGACTGTGAGTATTAAGCGATGCAGATTGGTGATAACTGTGAGTATTAAGCGATGCAGATTGGTGATAACTGTGTTGTATAGTTTTTGCTTCGTGAAAAACATACCCTCTTTGCTTTAGTGCAAGTCATGTACCTATGCTATGTATTTTGAAGTGCATTCTAATTTACGGGAAGATTGCAAAACGAAATGAACGCACAATATGGCAAGGACAAGGACAAATATGTATGAGCTTCTGACCAAGAAAAGAAGGGAATAAAATGGGTAGGTACTCGAGTTGCGATGTGTTAATGGTGTTTATATTTTTGTAATTGTCTTACTACCAGGACTTCGTAACATCTAGCAAATGTGTTTTTTAAGATGTCGCGCGGTGTGAGATTGAGCCAGAGCTCAACTGACGCTGTTATCTCGAGTCATTTACACTAGAGGGTTGTGAACTATTAACTGCGGATTTTGAACATATTGCGCATCGCGCAACGCTGGCCATCTAGTATTAATGAAGTATGCATTGATCGAGTGATGCGCATACACATTGTGAATAATTGTGAATGCATCATTCATGAGTCATTGTGAATGAATCATTCATGAGTCATTGTGAATGCATCATTCATGAGTCATTGTGAATGAATCATTCATGAGTCATTGTGAATGAATCATTCATGAGTCATTGTGAATGCATCATTCATGAGTCATTGTGAATGAATCATTCATGAGTCATTGTGAATGAATCATTCATGAGTCATTGTGAATTAATCATTCATGAGTCATTGTGAATGAATCATGCATGAGTCATTGTGAATGAATCATTCATGAGTCATTGTGAATTAATCATTCATGAGTCATTCATATTAGCCATGAGTCACTGTGAATCGACTGACCAGTGTTAATGTTGAGTGAATGAATCATGATTGAATCATTCATTATGGCCCGTGAATCACTGCGAATCGACTCATGACAAATATGAATCATTGACAAGTCTGTAACTGAGAGCCTTTATGTGCCGACCAGATCGGAAAACAACTTAAGTTGACATATATGTAGGTATGATTCCCCTTGTCCTTTGAATAAATTGCCTTTGGAAACCGGTAAACATAATAATAATAGTACATGCGCGCTTTCATCACTTCTTATTTTAAGATGGCTTTCCACAGAGAGGACTAGTGCACACCATTTCAGCACACTTTCGGTGAGGCTCACGTTTCACTCCATGATTTTAAATAGGGCCAGTTATAACATCCAGAAACAGCGTGGTGCCCGTTTTACCCGGTACCTCATTTTCCCCGCTCTCCCCTACATTCCAGATCGCACCGTTGGTGTCCAGTGTCCACTCTACGAAAACTGAGGCTGTGGCGGCATCGTTAGTGATACATTCGCTAGTCTGGTGTACTGCCATAGAAAGTGACTGAGCCTCAGGATATAAACGCCGAGGGAAGGGTGGGGATGATAGCGTGGAGGTGTCATGGAAATTAAACCTGGCGTTCAATCGGCATGCATAGAGCGCAGACTTCGGATCGGACTTCGGATCGGAGCGCAGACTTCACTTCTTTCTTCTCCACTCCTGCCGTAATGTGTTAGTTTCATTCATTCATTTAATGTCTTCTGCTAAGTCAGAGATTTTGTCACCGCTATTTATGCAACAAAACTATGCGTGCGCTAATATTACCTATCGTTTCGTCTATGTTTGACTTTTGAACGAACATTGCCACTGTCTTCCAAAAAGTTACATCAGATTTGTGACTCGACGACTTTGCATTGTATATAAATACGGAAAATAAAACGGATATCAGGCATCATGCTGCACGGTTCCATTATTTTCTCATTCGCTGATTGTATGATTGTATGATTGTATGATTGTATGATTTATTAATCACCAACAGGTACGAGCCCAATTACAGGTGAAGTTCATCATATAATATAATGCAGAGTACAGCATTCATAAAAAGAAACAAAATCACATATCAATCGAGTTGGAGTCTAAATAAAAGTTTCCAACGTCGACATATACCCCACTATGTCCTTCTTAAGCCTTCCTATTGCATCGTTAAAAACATCACGCAGAGGACTCGAAGCGGCAAAGTCATTCACCAAACAGGGTCCCCGTACAAATAGGCTGGATTGCACGGTGTCCACACGGCCGCGGGGGACGTCGAACAGGGTGAACGCCGCAACCCTGGTGTTCCTGGATGGCACATGAACACTAAAACATTCAAGCAAGTAAGATGATGAGATGAGACCTCTAAAAAGCTTAGTAAAAAACATCACATCACACTGCACACGCCTGGCGCGCAGCGGTCGTACGTCATAAACCACAAGCAACCGATCGTACTCGAGAGACGGACAGCGGGGTGCAGTGTGGTTGGCTAGCCACATCAGAAACCTGTGCTGAACCCTCTCGACGCGAACCAGATGAGTTTTTGCTGCTCCAGCCCAAATTACCGAACAGTATTCTAAGATAGGCCGAACTTTTGCATTAAAGGCGGCTAGAGCAGAACGCCTGTTGAAGCTGCAACGCCGGGAAGCTGACTGGAGAGTGCGAATAAGCCCGGTTTGCCCGGTTTGCCTTTGCAACAGTGGCAGTGATGTTGCGTCCTAGGCGTCATGACAGTGAAAGATGATCATTCGTGAGGTTCGCGTATCATCCATAGTTCAGATGAAGGTCTTATGTATTTAGCAGTAACGGCGCTGAGTCATTCAAAGTTTAGCTATTGCTAAGCAGATAAATGTTGTCAATTGATAAAATAACGTTGTTTGTTTGTTGTATATTGCGTTATTTACATCCCTACCTACTCATTGATTTAGGGAATGGAATAAATATGGCTCGCCAAGTGGGCACCTAACTCACAAGGTCTCAGTAACTTCCTACATGTCAGCCAATAACCTAATATAAATATGGACTAAATAGATGTCGGTGAATCGATTATTAAATCAAATACCTATAGTTCTTCTCTTGCCGTTTAGGTTGTGGGCTCCTGAGTCTTGAGACTTTGCTAAATTATGACTTATCAAGGAGCCACAGGAATATATTGTTTTTTTTTGGCCGGTGTGTGCTTAAAAATTAAAGCTAGTGTGAGATGAGATGTCTTTTGAAACCAAAAATGTGACACCTCTTCTAAATGAACCATTGAGCTGTTCGCCTCCGGTATTCTGATATTGCGTGTTAGGGACGATTGATCGTGACCGTGATATTGTTTGCCGGCAGTCCGGTGCAGGTGGCCCGGCTCGCCTCCGTGGTCTCCGTTCGTGGCGACCGATCCCGGACATGTGGTCTGATCCGGGCGACACCCTGCATGACTGGCCACCATTGTCTGTCGACACCGCCCCCCTCCCTCCCGCGTCCCCGGCCGTGATGACCCGCCGGTGACCTCCCGGCTCTCAGGGTCAGTCGCCACAGACCGGCGCCGGCCGCTCGGGGCCAGATGTCGGGCCGGGGCGTCGGAGGTCGCGACTCGAGAGCGGGAGGCGGGACCATCTGGCCAACGGCGGCGGTGTCATCCTTTGATGGCTCGAGTGGGGGCCTCACAGATATCGGGGGGGGGGGGGACTGAAGGTCGCAGAAGTGATGACCTGGCGATGCATACAACTCGAGAGTGACTGGGGAGAAATTCCACGCTAGGCGATCCAGATCGGTTGATTTGGATGGGTGATTTGAGTCGATTTGATGGGTTTGAGATTTGAGATTTGAGATTTGATTTGGGTGATTTGAGTTGATGGGTTGATTTGAGCCGGCCGGACGAGGCCGGGTAGTGTCACCTGCAGCTGGCGAGGGTGGGCTGCAGACTACAGAGAGGAGGAGCGGAAATTCCTGCGAGGCGGACATAATGCTTCCATATTGGTACCCTTTCCACTTCTAGAACTGATGTTAGGCAATACAAAAGAACTGATGTTAGACAGTCAATGGGATGCAGTGAAAACAAGTCCAGGGAATGGGATGCAGTCAAAACAAGTCCAGGAAAGTTAGACTTGGACTTCGATAAATCGCTGGAAATAGTAGTTAATTAATATAGTAGGCCGAAAGTATAAGTGTCTGTGCATGCAATGTGGACAGTTCTTGAGACTCGAGAGCTCTACTCACCAGAGACTTGAGAGCTCTGCTGACGAGAGACTCGAGAGCCCTGCTCACGGGAGACTCAATAGCCCTGCTCACGGGAGACTCAATAACCCCCCTCACGGGAGACTCAATAGCCCTGCTCACGGGAGACTCAATAGCCCTGCTCACGGGACACTCAATAGCCCCCCTCACGGGAGACTCAATAGCCCCCCTCACGGGAGACTCAATAGCCCCCCTCACGGGAGACTCAATAGCCCTGCTCACGGGAGACTCAATAGCCCTGCTCACGGGACACTCAATAGCCCCCCTCACGGGAGACTCAATAGCCCCCCTCACAGGAGACTCAATAGCCCCTCTCACGGGAGACTCAATAGCCCTGCTCACGGGAGACTCAATAGCCCTGCTCACGGGACACTCAATAGCCCCCCTCACGGGAGACTCAATAGCCCCCCTCACGGGAGACTCAATAGCCTCCCTCACGGGAGACTCAATAGCCCTGCTCACAAGAGACTCAATAGCCCTACTCACGGGAGACTCAATAGCCCCCCTCACGGGATACTCAAAAGCCCTGCTCACGGGAGACTCAATAGCCCCCCTCACGGGAGACTCAATAACCCTGCTCACGGGAGACTCAATAGCCCTGCTCACGGGAGACTCAATAGCCCTGCTCACGAGAGACTCAATAGCCCTGCTCACGGGAGACTCAATAGCCCTGCTCACGGGAGACTCAATAGCCCTGCTCACGGGAGACTCAATAGCCCTGCTCACGGGAGACTCAATAGCCCTGCTCACGGGAGACTCAATAGCCCCCCTCACGGGAGACTCAATAGCCCTGCTCACGGAAGACTCAATAGCCCTGCTCACGGGAGACTCAATAGCCCTGCTCACGGGAGACTCAATAACCCTGCTCCCGGGAGACTCAATAGCCCCCCTCACGGGAGACTCAATAGCCCTGCTCACGAGAGACTCAATAGCCCTGCTCACGGGAGACTCAATAGCCCTGCTCACGGGAGACTCAATAGCCCTGCTCACGGGAGACTCAATAGGCCTGCTCACGGGAGACTCAATAGCCCCTCTCACGGGAGACTCAATAGCCCTGCTCTCGGGAGACTCAATAGCCCTGCTCACGGGACACTCAATAGCCCTGCTCACGGGAGACTCAATAGCCCCCTCACGGGAGACTCAATAGCCCCTCTCACGGGAGACTCAATAGCCCTGCTCACGGGAGACTCAATAGCCCTGCTCACGGGACACTCAATAGCCCCCCTCACGGGAGACTCAATAGCCCCCCTCACGGGAGACTCAATAGCCTCCCTCACGGGAGACTCAATAGCCCTGCTCACAAGAGACTCAATAGCCCTACTCACGGGAGACTCAATAGCCCCCTCACGGGATACTCAAAAGCCCTGCTCACGGGAGACTCAATAGCCCCCCTCACGGGAGACTCAATAACCCTGCTCACGGGAGACTCAATAGCCCTGCTCACGGGAGACTCAATAGCCCTGCTCACGAGAGACTCAATAGCCCTGCTCACGGGAGACTCAATAGCCCTGCTCACGGGAGACTCAATAGCCCTGCTCACGGGAGACTCAATAGCCCTGCTCACGGGAGACTCAATAGCCCTGCTCACGGGAGACTCAATAGCCCCCCTCACGGGAGACTCAATAGCCCTGCTCACGGAAGACTCAATAGCCCTGCTCACGGGAGACTCAATAGCCCTGCTCACGGGAGACTCAATAACCCTGCTCCCGGGAGACTCAATAGCCCCCCTCACGGGAGACTCAATAGCCCTGCTCACGAGAGACTCAATAGCCCTGCTCACGGGAGACTCAATAGCCCTGCTCACGGGAGACTCAATAGCCCTGCTCACGGGAGACTCAATAGGCCTGCTCACGGGAGACTCAATAGCCCCTCTCACGGGAGACTCAATAGCCCTGCTCTCGGGAGGCTCAATAGCCCTGCTCACGGGAGACTCAATAGCCCTGCTCACGGGAGACTCAATAGCCCCCTCACGGGAGACTCAATAGCCCTGCTCACGGGAGACTCAATAACCCTGCTCCCGGGAGACTCAATAGCCCCCCTCACAGGAGACTCAATAGCCCTGCTCACGGGAGACTCAATAGCCCTGCTCACGGGAGACTCAATAGCCCTGCTCACGGGAGACTCAATAGCCCACCTCACGGGAGACTCAATAGCCCCCCTCACGGGAGACTCAATAGCACTGCTCACGGGAGACGCAATAGCCCTGCTCACGGGAGACTCAATAGCTCTGCTCACGGGATACTCAGGAGCCCCCCTCACGGGAGACTCGAGAGCCCCCTCGCGACATGTCTGTGCCATCTGCACCATCAGCTCTCTGGATGGGAATGTTCCGCTCGAGCCGCTCCCTCGGGCAGATCTGAGATGGTGTTT
>JAXIVJ010002942.1:0-101155 GCA_036785665.1 Chirona hameri
TTATTTCAAAATTTGACCAGATTTGACCTGATATTGACCTGACCTTGAGGTCAAATGTCAAAATTACCGTAACCAGTGCATTTGTCGTCTGAAATAACCCATAAAACATGTGTCACGCGGTTTTCATATTACTTTTGCTTGTCGTGACCTGACCTTGACCTTGACCTGTACTTAGTATGAGTCTTATACTCAGGCAGTATCTTATCGTCTTCATTGGAAGTGTATTGGTTGAGTTTGGGCGCGCTGTTGTTGATAGTCTGGTCTCTGCAGGCAATTACCCGAAAACACGATATGTTTACCTTTGACCTGATATTGACCTTTGACCTTGACCTTTGGTATTTTTTTTAAGCACGCTTAGAATTGTCTCATCGAGGGCTTTCAATCGCCGCCTCGCGCGTCTCGCTACGGCCATTGGTTCGGGAGTTAGGTAGGGGGCAGAATCTGCCCCCCCCCCCCAGCAGGGCGTGTTCGGCTAGGTACCCCAGCGGGGCGAGGGTTAACACAAATGTCTACGCACCTGAAACTTGAGAGGTGATACACACTTAACACACGTGTGTTACAAATATCATATTTTTCGTCACAATCGAGGAAATATGAGAAATTCGGTCACGTGATCCTAGAGCGCAAGAAAACGCGTTCTGATTGGTGAAAATAGCGAGGGCCGGGACCAGGTCCTCGGTTGTAATTTGCGGTCCTCGGTAGCCCGTTGTGTTATCATGTTTTGTCCTCGGTTCACACGGATAGCACACGCACACACACACACACACACACACACACACACACACACACACACACACACACACACACACACACACACACACACACACACACACACACACACACACACACACACACACACACACACACATGCATACATTCCTGCTGCATCTCACTTCCGGTCACATCTAATCATTATCAGTCCCACTCTGCTTTGTGAGCAGATGTTCTCGGAGCTTGGGTCTAAAGCGCCGCGGACCCATATCGCGGAGACTTTGCGGCAGAGCGTTGTAAGCTGTGACGGCTGAAAACAGAAAGCGGCGTCGTCCCGAGTCTGTGCGTATCACGGGTCTGTCCAGCCGGTCGGCCTGTCTGGTCACGCGGTGGTGAATATCGCCGCGAGTCACCAGGCTACTGTACAGCGACTCTGGCTGGCCGGCGGACACAATTTGTTTTAACAAAGTCAGCGAATGGTACTGGTGCAGATTTCCCACCGTCAACCAATTCAGGTCTTTCAGCACGTCACTGATGTGATCGTACTTACGACGGCCGGAGATGACTCGTGCGCCAAAGTTAAGCATTTTCTGCAGCCGTGCCATTTGTGTGATGCCGCATACACCATACACACTGATACAGTATCGTAAGGTTGATACAACGAGCGCCTGTACAATGGTGTGAAGCGTATCACGCGGGAGACTGTGCCTACTGTGGCTCAGTCCGCAGAGTAAGCCGGTACATCGCCGCACAACGTCGTCAACATGCGCCGAGAATGTCATATTCTGGTCAAAAACTACGCCAAGATTTTTGACAGTACGAGACCCTACGACCATGGCACCCATAAACTCAACTTGTATCTGAGGCATCATACGTAGATTTTGACATGTTCCCAAGACTATTAGCTGTGTTTTGTTTGCGTTTACTTTCATCCCATTCTTCCGGAACCAGAGTGATAGGGCAGCAAGATTCCGCTCGAGACTATTGACCAGCGCATCACTGTCACGGGGCCTCCCGAACACTGCGATCTGCACGTCGTCGGCATACTGCGCGAGACACCTGTCATGAGTGACATCTGCATGAAGGTACAGCGACATGTCTGCGGCATAGATGGTGTATAACAGAGGGCCTAGCGATGAGCCTTGATAGGTACCTATCGGGTTTAGCAATGGCTGCGAAAGCATGCGACCTCCATCAGCTGCGTTGATGACGACTTGTTGATAATGTTCCGACAGGTAGCTCTCGAACCAGCGCACATCAACATTATACTGTTTTAGTTTGATAATCAATCGGTCATGCGGGATCACATCGAAACATTTTGATATGTCTAATAAGCACAGTAGCGCTACCTGTCGGTTGTCCATCGCCTCGAATATACGGTCGGTCATGGTCAGCAGCGCCGTATCAGTTGAGTGAGCGAGTCTGAAGCCGTGCTGGCAGGACGGGAATAGGTGATGGGATGTGAAGTATTCAAACAGCTGTTCGTATACTACACGCTCGGTGATCTTGGCTATAGTTGGGAGGATCGAAATGGGTCGGTAATTCGAGGTTTCGTTGGATTTGGATGTCTTTTGGATAGGATGAATGTAGGTAAGTTTCCAGGACGGGGGCACAGTGTGGGAAGCCAGACTGGAGTTCACAATATGAGTGATCACATGACAGATGTACGGCATACAAAGCTTAACAAAGCGAACACACAGGCCGTCGGCACCACATGCTGAGCTGCTGTTCATTTGCGACACTGTCACCGCCAGGCTCTCCGGCGTCACCGGACGCACCACGAGCCGGCCGGTGGATACACGCTGCAGGCGCACCGGCAGCTCCGGCCCAGATGAGTCCACCTGCCGGGCGGTCTGGGCTCCAACACTCGCGAAATAACGGTTCATGGTGTCAGCGTCGGCAGCTGGCGTCGGCCTGGACGGCTGCTTGGCCGAGATGACAGGCCGCACGGTGCGCCACATAGAGCTTCGTCCGCTCGTCTGGATGCGCCGACGTAGCTCCTCGCTGGTGTCACGACGGATGGCCGACCTGACGCGGCGATTCAGCTCCTTGTAAAGGGGCCGGTCGCCGTCACGGAGAGCAGCCCGGCGCCGGGTCATTAGCTCCTTTGTAGCCTCGGTGACAGGTGGGGCGGTCGGGTTACGAACCCTGAATCGCTTAGCTGGTATCAGACTGTCAATGATCGGTATGGTCACACTAATAAAGTAGTCCCACTGCGCCTCCGGCACTGCACTCTCGAACACCGGGGACCAGTCTGTACACTGCAGGTGCCGGCCAGCCACCGCCACATCCAGTTTACGCCAACACCTGGCCGTCAGGCTACAGTGCGCTGGTCGGTAGTCCGGCACTGTCACGATGACACGTGACCACCTGTGCGGACTAAAGTCACAGTGGAGTGATCCGGAGCGCACAGCACCGGTGTTACTGCAGATCACATCGATTGTGGAACCGGACGGCTCGTAGGTAGGGCCGCGGATGTGCTGCTGTAGAGCGTAGGTGGAGAGAAGCTCCCGCATCCTGTTGGTCGCGGTGCTGTTGATGTTGTCGGCCAGGTTGATGTTGACGTCTCCGGTCAGGAAGATGAGCCCGCTGTGCCTTGTTGTGTGAGTACCCTGTGGTGCACGTTTAATCCGAAAACTGCAGTATGGTATGTCATTGTAGGCCCATGCATCACTAATATGACCCCCTTTCTTCCATTCCTGAGCGCGCCTCTGCAAAAAATGACTTAATTTCCTCTCCTGGTCTCATATGTGCATATATCATTATAAACTAACCGTCTATTGCGCCGTAATCGCTGGCATATCGTCATCACCATGCCAGTCACCCCTTTGCATGTGCCTGAACACGCCCCTACAACTCTATATGTAATAAATTATGCAAATGATGGAAGGAGAAGCTATTTTGTACATCTTGATAGTTAGAAATGCCTCTTACATCGCTCTATTGGCTTCCCGCAAAGCATTGCATACTTTCTGGAACCCCCCCCCCCCCCTTTTTCAAGCCCCTGAAACCGCCTCGCTATGCCATTTTTATGATATTTCATTAACATCAACTAATTTGCACTTGTTTCAATCACCGTAAACCGATGTAACTCCTTCATACTTGAGGCAGTTAGGAAGAAACCGTGAAGATCGGATTTCCGTATTATCGCCAAATGTCGCCGCAGAACCCTCCCAAAACTGTGCCCTGGAACCGCCTCTATTCAGGTTAAGAACTCAAAATTTTGGCTCCATGTGCGGAATTCAATTCTAGGAAAAGTCCTAAAATTGCATGGGTCTGGTCTTAGCCGTTCGGGAGATATCTGGAGAAAACATGAGGGGGGGGGGGGCGGAGTCCGCTCCCCCCCCCCCCCCTGTTACAAATATGGCTAAGTCTGGTAAGTTTTGGGCCCTTCAATGGGGGGGGGGGGGGAGCACGTGCCCCCTGTGCCCCCTCCCCTGGCTGCGCCCCTGGCTGACCGCGGTTGTGTTAGATGCTGACATAATCTGGTACCGTAAGATGGTCAGTCAAATCCAGGTCTCTTGGTCATGGTCAAACACCTTTTCTGCTTGTGAAGGATTTTGTCATGTTTCTGAGCTTCGCTGCAATAATCCATTGGAAACAAATGTCTTATTGTATCCAGTACAGCAAGGTTTACATTTAGCATGCCTTTCACCGAAACCTTTGTTAGGATTTGATGTGACCAGAAAACGGGCATTCGTGTATTTAGTGTCAACGCAATGACTAAATTCCAAGACTGACATGGATGGCTGGCATGGTCATCGAGTTAAATGAACTTGCCTGATGTGATTTAGTCATGCATGTAGTGCCGTGGGCTGCGACAAAGTTAAACGAAATTGATTACTAAGTTCAAGGTTAAATTCAATAATGTCTGTCTGTTTAAACAATCATTGACACGAAACATTGCGCAATGCTTACAGTGGCGGATCCGGAATTCGCTCATCGGACTGCTCATAAGCAACGCACAACAAGGTTAAGGCAATCCACGGGTCTATAGCGCATCCGGTTGTCTTGTAGACACCATTCCAAGGTGGCAGCCTTTTCTAGGAAGGATTAACTCACCCGAGGGATCTCAGTCAATATTCTGGAGTTAGACCATGGCTATAGACTTTCTTTTCGCCTCGCACCAGGCGTGGTAGTTCTCGGTCTAGGCGTAAACGGTAATACTCTGTCGGTGGTAAACGGTGGTCCAGGCGTAAACGGTAATACTCCGTCGGTGGTAAACGGTGGTCCAGGCGTAAACGGTAATACTCTGTCGGTGGTAAACGGTGGTCCAGGCGTAAACGGTAATACTCTGTCGGTGGTAAACGGTGGTCCAGGCGTAAACGGTAATACTCTGTCGGTGGTAAACGGTGGTCTAGGCGTAAACGGTAATACTCTGTCGGTGGTAAACGGTGGTCCAGGCGTAAACGGTAATACTCCGTCGGTGGTAAACGGTGGTCTAGGCGTAAACGGTAATACTCTGTCGGTGGTAAACGGTGGTCTAGGCGTAAACGGTAATACTCTGTCGGTGGTAAACGGTGGTCTAGGCGTAAACGGTAATACTCTGTCGGTGGTAAACGGTGGTCCAGGCGTAAACGGTAATACTCCGTCGGTGGTAAACGGTGGTCTAGGCGTAAACGGTGATACTCTGTCGGTGGTAAACGGTGGTCTAGGCGTAAACGGTAATACTCTGTCGGTGGTAAACGGTGGTCTAGGCGTAAACGGTAATACTCCGTCGGTGGTAAACGGTGGTCCAGGCGTAAACGGTAATACTCTGTCGGTGGTAAACGGTGGTCTAGGCGTAAACGGTAATACTCTGTCGGTGGTAAACGGTGGTCTAGGCGTAAACGGTAATACTCTGTCGGTGGTAAACGGTGGTCCAGGCGTAAACGGTAATACTCTGTCGGTGGTAAACGGTGGTCTAGGCGTAAACGGTAATACTCTGTCGGTGGTAAACGGTGGTCCAGGCGTAAACGGTAATACTCTGTCGGTGGTAAACGGTGGTCCAGGCGTAAACGGTAATACTCTGTCGGTGGTAAACGGTGGTCCAGGCGTAAACGGTAATACTCCGTCGGTGGTAAACGGTGGTCCAGGCGTAAACGGTAATACTCCGTCGCCTGTCTTTGCTGCAGCTGCGTGATTTCACGGCTCGGCCTGCACCGCACAATGGGGTTGGGGATAATTTTTAAGGTACCAATATGTTTGGCTCATAAAAACAAGGATAATTTTGCATTATGTAAATTCAAACAAAAATAATACAAAATCGAAATGAACTCAAAACTGATTACAAACTAAATTAATTAAGCTGATGGTATTTGTAGTTGTGACGTCACGACTATAGTGAAAATCATGACTGCAAATGCCGCATCAGCGGCATTTTCTGCGCGGTGGTAACAATATTGTTCTAGGGTAAATACAATGGAGAGTTATAGGATGTGAGAACCCAAATCAGAGCATCTCAGGAGTGATTCATTTAGAAGAGTCCAGATGCCTGTTCGGCAGAGGTGCAAACAATGTCTAGGCTGCTACCAACTTACATTCAGAGCACAAAATCGGTCACATTACGAGACAACATCAATATGGGATCGTGACACAAGTTTTTCAATCCAAAGTTAGATGTGTTCAGGTATTCAAGATGCTTCAGAAGTTGTAATTTATATTTTCCAGAAATGTTTTAAACATCTTGACTTTCCAGAGATAACACACCAAAACGTTAATAACAGAGACAGCAATGTTACACACAACAAAATTATATGAGAGATCTTACATAAAACTGGATCAAAGTTGAGAAAATGCTGTTTGTGGTCATGTAAAACTGATACCATGGCAAATATAATATTATTGTAAGCAGGTATGTACATACCTACCTCATCATCATCAGCATGTTTATTAAACATAAATGAAGTAGTATGTAAACATAAAGCAGAAGGGTACAAAAGAAAAAGCTTAAATCAAAGCACCCTGTCTGACAGAAACAAACCTTATACTGCGACCGCCGCCACGGTACAGTCCGCCCAGGCTCGTCTACTTGGCCAGCCCCAGTGCGCCCCGCCGGGGAAGTCACGTCCGCTTGCTAGATGAGGCTACAAAGAAGTTATGGGCTTGCGATTTAGTAAAGGTCAATACATCGGTTAGAAGCACGCAATACATTTTGAAATTGGAGGGCCACCCCCCGACCACCATCGTTGTTGAGATCTGCGCCGTATAATAATATTTTAGTTGATCTGAGGTTACTTTATTTCCTAAGTCAAAGTTTAAGGATTGATAAATATTGTTGAACAGTAAGCTTCTTTGTTCTGTAAATTTTGGACATGAAAGAACGTAATGACTAGTATTTTCTGCATGATGTCCACACTGGCACGCAGACGAAGGTGATTTTTGAATGCGAAATAAGTTAGAATTTAGGTGGGACATATTCATTCTAAGTCTTGCATGCATAATATTCCCCTTTTTGGTCCCACTGAATAGTAATGGGGTGGATCGGGCACGCCCAGCTGCTCGCAAAGCTGTTTTTTGAAGTCCAAGTGTGTGAGTTGTCTTGTGTTGTGTAGTTCATTCCATTGCTTGACTGTTGTTGGAAAAAGGACTTGTGTTATGATGATGTGTGGCTGTTCGCTGTTGTGTGCGTGCTGGCGTTGCTGAGTTCTCTGATGGTGTCTTGGGCGCGCGTCACCGCGTGTTTGGTAGTATGTCTGATGTATTGTGGTGAATGTTGTCCTGGATTGTTCAGTTTATGGTACAATGTTAATCTGTGTATGCGTCGTCTCGTCAGTCTGTCCCATCCTACTTCTGCCAGTAGTTTTGTCGGTATGAGTTCTATAGAGTCCTTCAGTGACAAGTTTCGCAGCTCTGTTTTGTACACTGAAAACCTAAGGAGACCATGCATGGTTCTTCGAGAGGTCTCCGAACCCACTTGCCATTCTCTGCAGAGAGCCACACGTTTCGAAACCATGCCGGGTTCTCCATCGTCTCAGAACACGTCAACATTCTCAGCGCAGAAGGTACAGGTGAAACCATGCATGCTTCTCAGAAACCATGGGCGGTTCTCGAATAAATATCGTGGCGCTGGCCGGAATTGAACCGGGGACCCTGCAAATGCTCAGAGAACGCTCTACCGTTGAGCTATCAAGGCTTGTGCTGGGGTATGGAAAAATACGGTACCAACCAAGGCAAATGCTGGGTGAGGTTGATACCGACATTGAGTGTATAAATATTGTGATGATATGATGGTATGAATAATGAAAGTAAT
This sequence comes from Chirona hameri, assembly GCA_036785665.1. Lineage (NCBI taxonomy): Eukaryota > Metazoa > Arthropoda > Thecostraca > Balanomorpha > Balanidae > Chirona > Chirona hameri. The sequence goes on from JAXIVJ010002942.1 coordinate 7,943, forward strand.
ATTTACAAATCAAAACCATCTAAACAATAATAGTTATTTGGTATTTATTTAAATAAAACGCGGTTCCGCCGGTACGATTACCTGCACGGCTGTTTTCTCTTGCACGTAGGTACCTCAGCGTGGAACCAGGAACGGACTTATAGGTACTGCAACTGCTCCATGTTCCGACTGCTAGATTTGCCAACAATGACAGCCTCAAACGTGGCTTGTTTCGCCGTGCAGCGCTGGCGTTTAACGAGCACACTTGTAGGTATCCAGAGGCAGCCGACCCATTTCTGGCGACCTACAGCTTCAGAGCCTCTGTTAAAAAATATGTGAGGGACAATCCCACTTAGGTAGGATTCGATGAGACCCGCCCTGCGAAATGATGTTGCAATTTAACGCGGAGCGGCGATGGCGGGGTCTCGTACGTGCTCATATATTTATGTATTCGAATATGTCGTGTGTATGTGTGTGATTGAGCGTGTGTGTGGGATGGGTGAATTGAATGGACGTGTGCGTATGGCTATATCGTACAGTTTGTGAAGTCATAAGGTTTTACCTTATGACTTCACCTATTAGTGGGCTGTGCCTGTTTGTGATCATTCTGCATAAAAAAACACATAATTACAGCGCCACCTGCCATTGCTATGGTGGCGCTATCTTCATGGAATGAATTCAATTCCAGGAGACCATTTACTGTTTCCAGGAGACCATTCACTGTCTCAACGGCTGACTGCAGCTGACTGCAAAAACATCCCGCGGGATCGATCCTCGGTCGGGACAGAATTTTCATATTCGTTGATTGCTTGATGGTCTCAGAGACCAATGACGGTAAAATATAATGTTGTTTTAGTCTCGAAGCGAGACCAAATGGTTTCCAAAGCGCGGAAAATGCCTAAAGTGATCGCTGGAGCCCATGGAGGCATCTCGATGGATACCTTTATGTGAAAGTTCTCAAAACAGGTTTTGAGTGTAGTGTTTCTAGCCTAATTGCGTCTTGTATTGTGATAAGTCCGTCGTAGATGGCGTCGCAGTAGTCAAAATAAGGTCTGATGTAAACTTTGTAGATTTGGTCAAGAATGGGCCTTGGTAAGTGTTTCGCTATTAGGTACAGAGGACTGGGTGCTTTGTTTATTTTGTGGCATGTCATGTGAATGTGTTGGTGAAATCGAAGGTCAGTGGAGAATGTCATGCCGAGGTGTGTATGACTGTTGTGTACTGGTATAAGGTCGCCTCCGAATCTAAGTGTAGGTGTCTGGTATGAGCGTTTGTGTGAGAATGTCTGTTGGATTGTTTTTGTGGTGTTGAACGTGATAGCCCATTCTTGATCGTACCTGTATATTTCGTCAAGGTCGCGTTGCAGAGTCTGTTGTGTCACGTGTAAGTCACTTGTTGTGTGTGAGGCATAGAGAGAGGTGTCGTCAGCAAAGAAAATAATATAATTCTGCGTCCGATTAGAGAGTCCGTTGAGATAGATAAGTGCTAATAATGGCCCAAGTACGGAGCCCTTCTGGCATCCTGCGTTAATGGTTTCGAGTCGCCGAAAAAGTATCTCGTACTTGTACTCGCTGTCGTCTGTCTTGTAAGTATGATGAGAGCCAGTCGTAGAGTCGTCCTGTGATTCCAAATTCATTTTTGCATTTGTCCAGGAGTCCTTTATGCCATATCTTGTCGAAGTATTTAGAAATGTCGAGATATATAGCTGTAAAGTCGCGTCCTGAGTCGAGTGATTTGTATAAGTTGTGTGTCAAGTATAAAAGTTGCTGTTGAGTACCGTGACTACGCCGATACCCACTTTGTTTGTCAGTTAGGAGAGAGTGTTCAGCGAAATGATTATAAATATTCTTGTACACAATTTTTTCGAAAACTTTTGAAAGGGCCGAAAGTATGCTGATTGGTCGATAGCATGCATGGTCGGATGGTGAACCTTTCTTTTTTAATATCGGTTTGACGTTTGCTTCTTTGAACTTAGCTGGGAATTTTCCTAATAATAGAGACTTGTTAAACAACTGCGCTAGTGGTTTTGAGATCAAAAGAGCAATACGTTTCAGCAATTTTACAGGTAGTCCATCAGGGCCAGTCGATTTGTTTGAGTCAAGGGAGTTAAGAATTCGAATAACCTCACTTTCGGAAGTGGAAATATTGTCTAGAGTGGGTACCGGCAGTCCGCCTGAGGTGTACGGTGGTGGTTCGTGGTTGTCTGGAGTGTTGAGAGTGGGTACCGGCAGTCCGCCTGAGGTGTACGGTGGTGGTTCGTGGTTGTCTGCAATGTTGAGAGTGGGTACCGGCAGTCCGCCTGAGGTGTACGGTGGTGGTTCGTGGTTGTCTGGAGTGTTGACAGTGGGTACCGGCAGTCCGCCTGAGGTGTACGGTGGTGGTTCGTGGTTGTCTGGAGTGTTGACAGTGGGTACCGGCAGTCCGCCTGAGGTGTACGGTGGTGGTTCGTGGTTGTCTGCAATGTTGAGAGTGGGTACCGGCAGTCCGCCTGAGGTGTACGGTGGTGGTTCGTGGTTGTCTGGAGTGTTGAGAGTGGGTACCGGCAGTCCGCCTGAGGTGTACGGTGGTGGTTCGTGGTTGTCTGGAGTGTTGAGAGTGGGTACCGGCAGTCCGCCTGAGGTGTACGGTGGTGGTTCGTGGTTGTCTGGAATGTTGAGAGTGGGTACCGGCAGTCCGCCTGAGGTGCACGGTGGTGGTTCGTGGTTGTCTGCAATGTTGACAGTGGGTACCGGCAGTCCGCCTGAGGTGTACGGTGGTGGTTCGTGGTTGTCTGGAATGTTGAGAGTGGGTACCGGCAGTCCGCCTGAGGTGTACGGTGGTGGTTCGTGGTTGTCTGGAATGTTGAGAGTGGGTACCGGCAGTCCGCCTGAGGTGTACGGTGGTGGTTCGTGGTTGTCTGGAGTGTTGACAGTGGGTACCGGCAGTCCGCCTGAGGTGTACGGTGGTGGTTCGTGGTTGTCTGGAATGTTGAGAGTGGATACCGGCAGTCCGCCTGAGGTGTACGGTGGTGGTTCGTGGTTGTCTGGAGTGTTGAGAGTGGGTACCGGCAGTCCGCCTGAGGTGTACGGTGGTGGTTCGTGGTTGTCTGGAATGTTGACAGTGGATACCGGCAGTCCGCCTGAGGTGTACGGTGGTGGTTCGTGGTTGTCTGGAGTGTTGACAGTGGGTACCGGCAGTCCGCCTGAGGTGTACGGTGGTGGTTCGTGGTTGTCTGCAATGTTGAGAGTGGGTACCGGCAGTCCGCCTGAGGTGTACGGTGGTGGTTCGTGGTTGTCTGGAGTGTTGAGAGTGGGTACCGGCAGTCCGCCTGAGGTGTACGGTGGTGGTTCGTGGTTGTCTGGAGTGTTGAGAGTGGGTACCGGCAGTCCGCCTGAGGTGTACGGTGGTGGTTCGTGGTTGTCTGGAATGTTGAGAGTGGGTACCGGCAGTCCGCCTGAGGTGTACGGTGGTGGTTCGTGGTTGTCTGGAATGTTGAGAGTGGGTACCGGCAGTCCGCCTGAGGTGTACGGTGGTGGTTCGTGGTTGTCTGGAATGTTGAGAGTGGGTACCGGCAGTCCGCCTGAGGTGTACGGTGGTGGTTCGTGGTTGTCTGGAGTGTTGACAGTGGGTACCGGCAGTCCGCCTGAGGTGTACGGTGGTGGTTCGTGGTTGTCTGGAATGTTGAGAGTGGATACCGGCAGTCCGCCTGAGGTGTACGGTGGTGGTTCGTGGTTGTCTGGAATGTTGAGAGTGGGTACCGGCAGTCCGCCTGAGGTGTACGGTGGTGGATCGTGGTTGTCTGGAATGTTGAGAGTGGATACCGGCAGTCCGCCTGAGGTGTACGGTGGTGGTTCGTGGTTGTCTGGAGTGTTGAGAGTGGATACCGGCAGTCCGCCTGAGGTGTACGGTGGTGGTTCGTGGTTGTCTGGAATGTTGAGAGTGGATACCGGCAGTCCGCCTGAGGTGTACGGTGGTGGTTCGTGGTTGTCTGGAGTGTTGAGAGTGGATACCGGCAGTCCGCCTGAGGTGTACGGTGGTGGTTCGTGGTTGTCTGGAATGTTGAGAGTGGATACCGGCAGTCCGCCTGAGGTGTACGGTGGTGGTTCGTGGTTGTCTGGAGTGTTGAGAGTGGATACCGGCAGTCCGCCTGAGGTGTACGGTGGTGGTTCGTGGTTGTCTGGAATGTTGAGAGTGGATACCGGCAGTCCGCCTGAGGTGTACGGTGGTGGTTCGTGGTTGTCTGGAGTGTTGAGAGTGGATACCGGCAGTCCGCCTGAGGTGTACGGTGGTGGTTCGTGGTTGTCTGGAATGTTGAGAGTGGATACCGGCAGTCCGCCTGAGGTGTACGGTGGTGGTTCGTGGTTGTCTGGAGTGTTGAGAGTGGATACCGGCAGTCCGCCTGAGGTGTACGGTGGTGGTTCGTGGTTGTCTGGAATGTTGAGAGTGGATACCGGCAGTCCGCCTGAGGTGTACGGTGGTGGTTCGTGGTTGTCTGGAGTGTTGAGAGTGGGTACCGGCAGTCCGCCTGAGGTGTACGGTGGTGGTTCGTGGTTGTCTGGAATGTTGACAGTGGATACCGGCAGTCCGCCTGAGGTGTACGGTGGTGGTTCGTGGTTGTCTGGAGTGTTGAGAGTGGGTACCGGCAGTCCGCCTGAGGTGTACGGTGGTGGTTCGTGGTTGTCTGGAGTGTTGAGAGTGGGTACCGGCAGTCCGCCTGAGGTGTACGGTGGTGGTTCGTGGTTGTCTGGAGTGTTGAGAGTGGGTACCGGCAGTCCATCTGTGGTGTACGGTGGTGGTTCGTGGTTGTCTGGAATGTTGAGAGTGGATACCGGCAGTCCGCCTGAGGTGTACGGTGGTGGTTCGTGGTTGTCTGGAGTGTTGAGAGTGGATACCGGCAGTCCGCCTGAGGTGTACGGTGGTGGTTCGTGGTTGTCTGGAATGTTGAGAGTGGATACCGGCAGTCCGCCTGAGGTGTACGGTGGTGGTTCGTGGTTGTCTGGAGTGTTGAGAGTGGGTACCGGCAGTCCGCCTGAGGTGTACGGTGGTGGTTCGTGGTTGTCTGGAATGTTGAGAGTGGATACCGGCAGTCCGCCTGAGGTGTACGGTGGTGGTTCGTGGTTGTCTGGAGTGTTGAGAGTGGGTACCGGCAGTCCGCCTGAGGTGTACGGTGGTGGTTCGTGGTTGTCTGGAATGTTGACAGTGGATACCGGCAGTCCGCCTGAGGTGTACGGTGGTGGTTCGTGGTTGTCTGGAGTGTTGAGAGTGGGTACCGGCAGTCCGCCTGAGGTGTACGGTGGTGGTTCGTGGTTGTCTGGAGTGTTGAGAGTGGGTACCGGCAGTCCGCCTGAGGTGTACGGTGGTGGTTCGTGGTTGTCTGGAGTGTTGAGAGTGGGTACCGGCAGTCCGCCTGAGGTGTACGGTGGTGGTTCGTGGTTGTCTGGAATGTTGACAGTGGATACCGGCAGTCCGCCTGAGGTGTACGGTGGTGGTTCGTGGTTGTCTGGAGTGTTGAGAGTGGGTACCGGCAGTCCGCCTGAGGTGTACGGTGGTGGTTCGTGGTTGTCTGGAGTGTTGAGAGTGGGTACCGGCAGTCCGCCTGAGGTGTACGGTGGTGGTTCGTGGTTGTCTGGAGTGTTGAGAGTGGGTACCGGCAGTCCGCCTGAGGTGTACGGTGGTGGTTCGTGGTTGTCTGGAGTGTTGAGAGTGGGTACCGGCAGTCCGCCTGAGGTGTACGGTGGTGGTTCGTGGTTGTCTGGAGTGTTGAGAGTGGGTACCGGCAGTCCGCCTGAGGTGTACGGTGGTGGTTCGTGGTTGTCTGGAATGTTGAGAGTGGATACCGGCAGTCCGCCTGAGGTGTACGGTGGTGGTTCGTGGTTGTCTGGAGTGTTGAGAGTGGGTACCGGCAGTCCGCCTGAGGTGTACGGTGGTGGTTCGTGGTTGTCTGGAATGTTGACAGTGGATACCGGCAGTCCGCCTGAGGTGTACGGTGGTGGTTCGTGGTTGTCTGGAGTGTTGAGAGTGGGTACCGGCAGTCCGCCTGAGGTGTACGGTGGTGGTTCGTGGTTGTCTGGATTGTTGAGAGTGGGTACCGGCAGTCCGCCTGAGGTGTACGGTGGTGGCTCGTGGTTGTCTGGAGTGTTGAGAGTGGGTACCGGCAGTCCATCTGTGGTGTACGGTGGTGGTTCGTGGTTGTCTGGAATGTTGAGAGTGGATACCGGCAGTCCGCCTGAGGTGTACGGTGGTGGTTCGTGGTTGTCTGGAGTGTTGAGAGTGGATACCGGCAGTCCGCCTGAGGTGTACGGTGGTGGTTCGTGGTTGTCTGGAATGTTGAGAGTGGATACCGGCAATCCGCCTGAGGTGTACGGTGGTGGTTCGTGGTTGTCTGGAGTGTTGAGAGTGGGTACCGGCAGTCCGCCTGAGGTGTACGGTGGTGGTTCGTGGTTGTCTGGAATGTTGAGAGTGGATACCGGCAGTCCGCCTGAGGTGTACGGTGGTGGTTCGTGGTTGTCTGGAGTGTTGAGAGTGGGTACCGGCAGTCCGCCTGAGGTGTACGGTGGTGGTTCGTGGTTGTCTGGAATGTTGACAGTGGATACCGGCAGTCCGCCTGAGGTGTACGGTGGTGGTTCGTGGTTGTCTGGAGTGTTGAGAGTGGGTACCGGCAGTCCGCCTGAGGTGTACGGTGGTGGTTCGTGGTTGTCTGGAGTGTTGAGAGTGGGTACCAGCAGTCCGCCTGAGGTGTACGGTGGTGGTTCGTGGTTGTCTGGAGTGTTGAGAGTGGGTACCGGCAGTCCGCCTGAGGTGTACGGTGGTGGTTCGTGGTTGTCTGGAATGTTGACAGTGGATACCGGCAGTCCGCCTGAGGTGTACGGTGGTGGTTCGTGGTTGTCTGGAGTGTTGAGAGTGGGTACCGGCAGTCCGCCTGAGGTGTACGGTGGTGGTTCGTGGTTGTCTGGAGTGTTGAGAGTGGGTACCGGCAGTCCGCCTGAGGTGTACGGTGGTGGTTCGTGGTTGTCTGGAGTGTTGAGAGTGGGTACCGGCAGTCCGCCTGAGGTGTACGGTGGTGGTTCGTGGTTGTCTGGAGTGTTGAGAGTGGGTACCGGCAGTCCGCCTGAGGTGTACGGTGGTGGTTCGTGGTTGTCTGGAGTGTTGAGAGTGGGTACCGGCAGTCCGCCTGAGGTGTACGGTGGTGGTTCGTGGTTGTCTGGAGTGTTGAGAGTGGATACCGGCAGTCCGCCTGAGGTGTACGGTGGTGGTTCGTGGTTGTCTGGAATGTTGAGAGTGGATACCGGCAGTCCGCCTGAGGTGTACGGTGGTGGTTCGTGGTTGTCTGGAGTGTTGAGAGTGGGTACCGGCAGTCCGCCTGAGGTGTACGGTGGTGGTTCGTGGTTGTCTGGAGTGTTGAGAGTGGATACCGGCAGTCCGCCTGAGGTGTACGGTGGTGGTTCGTGGTTGTCTGGAGTGTTGAGAGTGGGTACCGGCAGTCCGCCTGAGGTGTACGGTGGTGGTTCGTGGTTGTCTGGAGTGTTGAGAGTGGGTACCGGCAGTCCGCCTGAGGTGTACGGTGGTGGTTCGTGGTTGTCTGGAGTGTTGAGAGTGGATACCGGCAGTCCGCCTGAGGTGTACGGTGGTGGTTCGTGGTTGTCTGGAATGTTGAGAGTGGATACCGGCAGTCCGCCTGAGGTGTACGGTGGTGGTTCGTGGTTGTCTGGAATGTTGAGAGTGGGTACCGGCAGTCCGCCTGAGGTGTACGGTGGTGGTTCGTGGTTGTCTGGAATGTTGAGAGTGGATACCGGCAGTCCGCCTGAGGTGTACGGTGGTGGTTCGTGGTTGTCTGGAATGTTGAGAGTGGATACCGGCAGTCCGCCTGAGGTGTACGGTGGTGGTTCGTGGTTGTCTGGAATGTTGACAGTGGGTACCGGCAGTCCGCCTGAGGTGTACGGTGGTGGTTCGTGGTTGTCTGGAGTGTTGAGAGTGGGTACCGGCAGTCCGCCTGAGGTGTACGGTGGTGGTTCGTGGTTGTCTGGAATGTTGAGAGTGGATACCGGCAGTCCGCCTGAGGTGTACGGTGGTGGTTCGTGGTTGTCTGGAGTGTTGACAGTGGGTACCGGCAGTCCGCCTGAGGTGTACGGTGGTGGTTCGTGGTTGTCTGGAGTGTTGAGAGTGGATACCGGCAGTCCGCCTGAGGTGTACGGTGGTGGTTCGTGGTTGTCTGGAATGTTGAGAGTGGATACCGGCAGTCCGCCTGAGGTGTACGGTGGTGGTTCGTGGTTGTCTGGAATGTTGAGAGTGGATACCGGCAGTCCGCCTGAGGTGTACGGTGGTGGTTCGTGGTTGTCTGGAGTGTTGAGAGTGGATACCGGCAGTCCGCCTGAGGTGTACGGTGGTGGTTCGTGGTTGTCTGGAATGTTGAGAGTGGATACCGGCAGTCCGCCTGAGGTGTACGGTGGTGGTTCGTGGTTGTCTGGAATGTTGACAGTGGGTACCGGCAGTCCGCCTGAGGTGTACGGTGGTGGTTCGTGGTTGTCTGGAGTGTTGAGAGTGGGTACCGGCAGTCCGCCTGAGGTGTACGGTGGTGGTTCGTGGTTGTCTGGAGTGTTGAGAGTGGGTACCGGCAGTCCGCCTGAGGTGTACGGTGGTGGTTCGTGGTTGTCTGGAGTGTTGAGAGTGGATACCGGCAGTCCGCCTGAGGTGTACGGTGGTGGTTCGTGGTTGTCTGGAGTGTTGAGAGTGGGTACCGGCAGTCCGCCTGAGGTGTACGGTGGTGGTTCGTGGTTGTCTGGAATGTTGAGAGTGGATACCGGCAGTCCGCCTGAGGTGTACGGTGGTGGTTCGTGGTTGTCTGGAGTGTTGAGAGTGGGTACCGGCAGTCCGCCTGAGGTGTACGGTGGTGGTTCGTGGTTGTCTGGAGTGTTGAGAGTGGATACCGGCAGTCCGCCTGAGGTGTACGGTGGTGGTTCGTGGTTGTCTGGAGTGTTGAGAGTGGGTACCGGCAGTCCGCCTGAGGTGTACGGTGGTGGTTCGTGGTTGTCTGGAATGTTGAGAGTGGATACCGGCAGTCCGCCTGAGGTGTACGGTGGTGGTTCGTGGTTGTCTGGAATGTTGACAGTGGGTACCGGCAGTCCGCCTGAGGTGTACGGTGGTGGTTCGTGGTTGTCTGGAGTGTTGAGAGTGGGTACCGGCAGTCCGCCTGAGGTGTACGGTGGTGGTTCGTGGTTGTCTGGAATGTTGAGAGTGGATACCGGCAGTCCGCCTGAGGTGTACGGTGGTGGTTCGTGGTTGTCTGGAGTGTTGAGAGTGGATACCGGCAGTCCGCCTGAGGTGTACGGTGGTGGTTCGTGGTTGTCTGGAGTGTTGAGAGTGGATACCGGCAGTCCGCCTGAGGTGTACGGTGGTGGTTCGTGGTTGTCTGGAATGTTGAGAGTGGATACCGGCAGTCCGCCTGAGGTGTACGGTGGTGGTTCGTGGTTGTCTGGAGTGTTGAGAGTGGGTACCGGCAGTCCGCCTGAGGTGTACGGTGGTGGTTCGTGGTTGTCTGGAATGTTGAGAGTGGATACCGGCAGTCCGCCTGAGGTGTACGGTGGTGGTTCGTGGTTGTCTGGAGTGTTGAGAGTGGGTACCGGCAGTCCGCCTGAGGTGTACGGTGGTGGTTCGTGGTTGTCTGGAATGTTGAGAGTGGGTACCGGCAGTCCGCCTGAGGTGTACGGTGGTGGTTCGTGGTTGTCTGGAGTGTTGAGAGTGGATACCGGCAGTCCGCCTGAGGTGTACGGTGGTGGTTCGTGGTTGTCTGGAATGTTGAGAGTGGATACCGGCAGTCCGCCTGAGGTGTACGGTGGTGGTTCGTGGTTGTCTGGAGTGTTGAGAGTGGGTACCGGCAGTCCGCCTGAGGTGTACGGTGGTGGTTCGTGGTTGTCTGGAATGTTGAGAGTGGGTACCGGCAGTCCGCCTGAGGTGTACGGTGGTGGTTCGTGGTTGTCTGGAGTGTTGAGAGTGGGTACCGGCAGTCCGCCTGAGGTGTACGGTGGTGGTTCGTGGTTGTCTGGAGTGTTGAGAGTGGGTACCGGCAGTCCGCCTGAGGTGTACGGTGGTGGTTCGTGGTTGTCTGGAATGTTGAGAGTGGATACCGGCAGTCCGCCTGAGGTGTACGGTGGTGGTTCGTGGTTGTCTGGAATGTTGAGAGTGGGTACCGGCAGTCCGCCTGAGGTGTACGGTGGTGGTTCGTGGTTGTCTGGAGTGTTGAGAGTGGGTACCGGCAGTCCGCCTGAGGTGTACGGTGGTGGTTCGTGGTTGTCTGGAATGTTGAGAGTGGATACCGGCAGTCCGCCTGAGGTGTACGGTGGTGGTTCGTGGTTGTCTGGAGTGTTGAGAGTGGGTACCGGCAGTCCGCCTGAGGTGTACGGTGGTGGTTCGTGGTTGTCTGGAGTGTTGAGAGTGGGTACCGGCAGTCCGCCTGAGGTGTACGGTGGTGGTTCGTGGTTGTCTGGAGTGTTGAGAGTGGGTACCGGCAGTCCGCCTGAGGTGTACGGTGGTGGTTCGTGGTTGTCTGGAGTGTTGAGAGTGGATACCGGCAGTCCGCCTGAGGTGTACGGTGGTGGTTCGTGGTTGTCTGCAATGTTGACAGTGGATTGTGCAGCGAAATGATTATTTAATAGTGTTGCTTTTTCTTTGTCGTCATTGATGATATCGTTTTTGTCAGAATGAAGGGGAGGAATGGTGTCGTTTCGTGTCCGTTCTAAAATCGTGCGTAATGTGTGGTGATATTTATAGGGCTGGTGTTTGTGAGACAGTAGTTTTTTAACTTGGTTTTGGAAAATACTCGTCTTTGAGCCGTCTATTTAAAGCTGTTACCTGATTTCTTTGATACTTCCATCTTTCCCAGTTGAATTCGATCCGGGTTTGTTTTGCGATTTTTAATTACCTGTCTCGCTTCCTAATATTTCGCTTTAGCTCTGAAGTTATCCATGGTTTGTGTTTAGTTTGATTGGTTTTGCGTTGAACAGGAATTGCGGCGGCGGCGGCGGCGGTGTGTATTGCAGATATGAATAAGTCGGTTGCCGTGTCTAAATCATTATTTAATATATGTGTCCAATCAGTGTCAAGTAAAAGAGTTGTAAGAAGAGGAGCGTTTAGCCTTGAATAATCCCAGATGTATGTATGGGTCCGTTCTGTGTTTTCCGGAGGCGGTGTTACGTCAACTGTGGCATAAATTGGAAAGTGGTCAAGATTTGAAAACGGCGAAAAGGTGTCACTATCAATGATGGTGTGACTGTTGCTTGTAAAGATGAGATCGCGCAAATTTTCACAGTTGTTGGTGATTCTGGTTGGTTGTTTTATTAGCTGTTGTAAATCTAACGTTTCTGTAGTGTCTTTTAGCTTGTGGTCGAAAGTTGTAACGCCGTTGTGTTGATATATTTGATGATCCAGGTCAGGTATATATTTCCAGCATTAAGATCCCATAATATGAGTGTGGCTGTTGGGTTGTGGATCTGTGTTCGACATACTGATTCTGTTAGGCTATCAGTGAAATTTTCAAACTTTTCCGTCGTAAAGTTAGGTGGTAAATAAGCGCAACATACTACTAATGTAAAACTTCGAGTTTTGATTTTGACCCATATCCACTCTTCATCACCTATTTCTAACTCAGGTAGTCTTTGGAAAGGTAGTGATGTGTGAATGAAAATTGCTACGCCGCCGCCATGTCTGTTTCTATGTCTAGTCAGGGGTGTATGGAAACCTTCCAATTGGTATAAACTGCTGGCTATCGTGTCATTCAATTTAGTCTCAGAGAGTGCCATAATTTTTACGTCATTTGTTTCGACAAATTGGTGAAGCTCGTTTCAGCAATTTGTCTCGTCAATTCGTGGCTCGTCAATTTTGTTTCCGGCGGTAATACTATTGATGTTAATGTGTGCAATTATTATATTTTGTTGTGAATGTGTTTGTAGTGGCCCTGGATGTATTGCAATGCCGCTGATGATGAGCAATGTGTGTATGTCTACGAACGTCCCAAGTCTAGTCCAAAGTCCGTTTGAAATAGTACGCTGAGTGTGATGTAGGTTGCGTTGTGAGTGGCGTGGCTGAGTGTTCGGTGGTGGGTAGTGTGTAACTAGGTTATGCCCACGAGCAGCTGGGAGGGAGGGTCCGATACCTTTCTGTTTGATATGACGCGTCTCTGTCTGGTGATGGCGGTCCAGATGGCGCTGGGGCATCTGGACCGCCATCACCAGACCATCCCAGACAACGGTGGCGGTCGGTGAACGGCCCACAATTCAGATGACTGGATGTCTATTTGAACGGACTTCCCCAGAAAGGCGCCGGTGACTGGAGGCACCGAGTGAGGGTTTCGCGGCGGCGGCGAGTGGCACTGAAATAAATCAACAAAGCAATAACCCATGAGACAAAAGAAATCGGAACTGAACATTACCGGAACCAATCATATAAACTGACTGAACAACAATAACACGAATAGTGCACAATCAGATTGACGAAAAATAAGTATACCGTTACACTGAAAGTAAGACAAAGCTAAATGATAATGACAACAATGAGAGAAACAAATTAGCATATAGCGTGAACATAAGCAATGTACAGATGTGTAGAATGCAATGCAAAGTGCGCTGGCATGACTAATTGGATGCTGAATTGACAAATAGTGTAGCTTGACGATACACTTACTATCATATACAGAGTGCAATTTACCAAAACAAATACACTCGCGCTCAAACACACGCACATCCACATTACTCCCTGGTAGGACGGTCGAGCAACGGTACCGCCCGCCATGCGGTGGTCCGGTGCGCGCGCACCCGGCCAGCTGGCGGTGGGCGGAGCGCGGCAGACCGCCGTCAACGGACGAGGGGCCGGGTGGCTCAGTTGGTAGAGCGTCTGACTCGGAAAACAAGGGTTCCGGGTTCGAGTCTGGCTACTGGCGCAAGTCATTCGGTTCCCCGCCCCGGAGGGGAGTGGTTCTCCTCCCCACCCGCGGCGGCATATAGCTATAGGCTGGACTACGGGGTGGGCGAGAATCCCCCCCCCCCCAAAAAAAAAGAGAGAAAAAAACAAATCAACGGACGACCTGTCACCGGTAGAGGCGGCGCCAGGCGAGCAGAAGCGGCGCGCAGCGAGCCGGGGACACCGAACTGGTCACCAGCGGAGGCTGCGTTTCTGAACTGGTACTGATGATCCAGTGCAGCGGGGGCTCCGGAATCCATGTCTCGCAGCGCCCGGCGCCCACCAGTCGACCGCCCCCCCCCCCCCCCCGGGGACGGGCCCGCGTACGCGTTCCTGGAACGCCAGGTCGGCCGGGATCAGGCTGGGGTCACGCAGACCAGGCAGCAGCGGCGGCGCCAGGCATGCTCGGGTGGCAGGCCGCGAATAACGGAACCGCCACTGGCAGGGCAGGCGACTGGCGTCTTCTGTCACGACACCACGCCGCTACGTCGAGCGGTTGCCTCCCTTTGTACGAGCCGACTTGCGCGACCCGTCCACGGCTCTTCCCGCAGCAGGTGCCGCCGTCGCCGCCGCTGCCGACTCTGTCACTGGCGGTTTCGGATCCACCAGCCTCGTCAGGTCTTGCTGCGACCGGATGACGTGCGTCGGTCCTCCCTGGGTGACGCGGATCTTCATCCTCCCTATGTCCGACCAGGCAGCAAAGATCTTCCGCTCCCTTTTCAGTTGTTTGGCCTTGTAGAGAATGAGCTGATTTGCTCTTGTTAGATTGTCGGAGACGAATATATTGTTCGCCGTCTCGGCCGTCACTGTAGAACTCGGGAACGACCACGGCTTCCTCAGCTCCCGCCTGGCGTTATATAATTCTTGTCGCTTTGTGAAGTTAGCGAATCGGACAATAACAGTCCTGGTTTTGTTATCATTTGAGGTCGCGATCCGGTGCGAGGTGTCAATATCACCTGGGGCGATATCAACCCCGGCCAGCTTGCCTGTGTCGATGATCAGCCGGTTTGTCGACTCGCTGGGACCTCCTTCTGGTATGACACTCACGTTCAAGCACTTGCGTCTGGAGTACTGCTCGAGATCATTTAGTCTTAACTTCGTCTCATCCAGCTCCTCTCGCAGCTCCTTTATTTCTTTGTCCTTGACGGCCACAGCCTCGGCTACGGCCGCCTTAACCCTATTTGTAACAGGGGGGGGGGGGATTCCAGGGCACAGTTTTGGGTGGGTTCGGAGGCGACATTTGGCGATAATACGGAAATGCGATCTTCACGGTTTCTTCCTAACTGCCTCAAGTATGAAGGCGTTACATCGGTTTACGGTGATTGCAACAAGTGCAAATTAGTTGATGTTAATGAAATTACATAAAAATCGCATGGCAGAGGCGGTTTCAGGGGCTTGAAAAGTGGAGGTTTCCAGGAAGTATTCAATGTTTGGCGGGAAGCCAATAGAACGATGTAAGGGGCATTTATAGCTATCAAGATGTAAAAGATAGCTTTTGCTTCCATTATTTGCATAATTTATTACATATAGTTTCAGGGGAATATGGATGTTTTTTTTTTGGGGGGGTGGGTGGGAGGGAGTTGTTCTCGCCCACCCCGTAGTCCAGCCTATAGCTATATGCTGCCGCGGGTGGGGAGAAGAACCACTCCCCTCCGGGGCGAGGGACCGAATGACTTGTTTTTTTCCCGGACCGGCCTATAGCCATATTCCGGGTGGGGAGTGACATCTGGCAATTTGCCAGGAAAAGAGTTACGTTATCCGGTTTATGTGACCCGGAGCAAACTAGGGACTAGGGCAGCTATTTTACGTTACTAATTACGTTAACCGGTTTATTTGTACCCGGAAAAAGTATTTGTTCAAAGTAAATAGAATATCTAACATTACGTTAAGTATTTCGTTCAAGGTCAAATATAATATCTAGCATTACGTTAAGTATTTCGTTCGAGGTCAAAAATAATATCTAGCATTACGTTAAGTATTTCGTTCAAAGTCAAAAATAAGTCAAACACGAGACACACATGCATACATATTTTTATTACAATACACTTGTACAGTGTCAGTGTTGATGGAGCCGTGGCGGTGCCGTCATTGCCACAACGGGAGACTGTTGCCAGTCTCCCTGGCTCCGGCGCCTCGGCGAGACCTGGTTGTGGGTGTATTTAGCTGGGCGAAAAGTCCTGAATAATAAAAAACCCAGCGTCTAAGGCAAAGGGGAAAAAACCTGCGCGGTGGGCCAAAAGTGCGCAAGGCCAAAAACCCCTGTTATATTTGATTAGCTAAACGTGTTTGGTAGAGATAATCTAAGAGGAGACCTATCAATTCAGGATAACTATCACCTAACAGTGTTTGAAGGTTTAATGTGATGCCATTTTGTTGTGTGTAATTAATAATGTTCTGTCGTTTATCGTTGTGTACTGGGCAAGTAATAAGTAAGTGCTTGATTGTGTAGCGCGGATAACCTGGGCAATGTTGGCAATTTGGTGGCGGGAGATTCTCCATAATATAATAATGAGTAATTTTTGTATGACCGAGACGGAGGCGCGCCAAAATTACCTCCTTCTCTCTACAATTCTGGTGACTAGATATAAAATGTTGGACTTTTGGCTTGATTGGATAAAGATGAAAATGCGGAGCGGCGTCCCACTCGCTCTGGCGCAGTATGCTAAGTTGAGAATTAATATAATTTAACACGTCTGATACTGAACTTGGAAGTTGGTTTACTGAAGGTAATTCTAGGCTCAATTTCGCAAGTCTGTCGGCTTCCTCGTTTCCGGGGATACCGGCGTGTCCTGGGATCCAGAGGAATTTAATACTGTTTTTACTGTTTAAATACTTGATTAGTTGTCTGATTTTAAATACTATCGGGTTTCTACATTCACTAATCGAGGAAATGGCCGTGAGCGAGGCGGACGAGTCTGTGCAAATGACTACTTCCTTAAGTTTTTCTTTTCTGACATATATTAATGCTAATAAAATGGCTGACAATTCCGCTGTGTATACGCTATTTATGTCGGGAAGTCTAAAGTTATTGCTAACTGTGTTTGTGTTGAATGCACCACCGGTTCGGCCTTCGCCCCGTGAACCGTCTGTGTATATGTATGTGTATGTGTTGTGTTGTGCTTTGTGTTCGTGGAAGAGTGAGAGTGGTTCTGACGCGGTGACTGTGTTTTTGTTGTGTGTGAAGAGGCGGTGTGTGTCTGGTGTTGTGTCGAGCCAGTGAGGTGTGAGTGGTGGCGTTGGCATTGTGGTGATGTGAGCGATGTTGAATAGTGTGAGTGTTTGTCTGATTCTGTGACTGATAAGCGGGTGTCGTTTTTGTAGTAGTGTTTGTCGTCTAGTGGGTGCGGGGTGATTTAAAATGTGGAATGTTGGGCGTGTGGGGTGTGAACTTGCTCTGGCGTAGAATCTAAGTAGTGTGTATTTGCGTCGGCGGCAGAGTGTGGGAATGTTAGTGTCGATGTGTAAGTTTGTGGTGTTGGTGGTGCGGCAGGCTCCAGTCACGATGCGCAAGGCAGCGTTTTGGACAGTTTGCAATTTTTTAATTTGTTTGGAACATATGTCATCAAATAAGAATGCGTTATAATCCAGTACTGGGCGTATCAGGGAAGTATATAGTTGGAGGAGAGTGGCACGATCTGCGCCCCACTCTCGACCAGCCAATGACTTCATAATATTAATTCGTCGCGTACATCTCTGCACTAAATCATTGAAGTGTGGGATGAACGAGAGACGTGTGTCTAGCGTTATTCCCAGATACTTGAATGATTTGACGAAAGGGATAATTTGATTGTTATATTTTAATGGAATGTAGGGTTTCACATATGCAGGTTTCTTTGAAAAAATTAGAGATGCAGATTTACTTGGAGAAATTTCCAGACCCCATTGGTCGCACCATACTTTTATATCAATGAGTACTAGTTGTAACATTTTGCTGGCTTGATCGACACTCGGGTGCGAGAACCACACCGCCAGGTCATCAGCGTACATTGAAAATTTGAGACCTTTGTCGATCTTATTAATATTACTGAAGATGTCGTTAATCATAATTAAAAATAGGGTCGGGGAGAGGACCGATCCCTGTGGGACACCGTGGTCCTGATTTTGATTTGGAGAATATGTGTTGCCGCACCTTACATTAAAAGTTCTATTTTCTAAAAAGTTTTGGATAAATTTGGCGAGTCGACCTCGAATTCCGGCCTTATGGACCTTTACTAGAAGTGCGGTTTTGTTGACTCTGTCAAACGCAGCTCTCAAATCAAGAAAGAGGGCAACTGTGACCTCTCTCCCTCGAAAGCCGCGCTGGACAGAGTCGATAAGACCAACTAAATTGTCCGCAGTGGAGCGACCAGGTCGAAAACCACTTTGGTGTGGGGAAAGTAAATTATTTGATTCAATGTATGTCCTGATGCGTCCATTAACCATGCGTTCGAATAGTTTACATGCACAACTAGTTAGAGAAATAGGGCGATAGCTAGCGGGGGAAGATTTGGGTTTGCGAGGTTTAATTATAGGAATTAGCGTACTATTATGCCAAGATTCAGGGAAAGTGCCATCAAACCACATGGTGTTGAAGGCTGTTAGTAAGTTGGTGAGACCAGTCTCTGTCAAGTTTTTAAAGAAAGAGTAATCAATTTGATCTGGCCCTACAGAAGTTTTACCACATTTACCGATAGCATACGTTAACTCGGAGTTGGTAAAAGGAGAGTTGTAGATTTCTACGTTATTAGAGTCAAAGCTAATAGATTGAAATTGATCGTTAAGTTGGTTAGTAAAAGTTGGTGTACATTGTTGGGTTGATGATATGTTAGCGTAGTGTTGTGCAAATTGTGTCGCCACCTCTAGGGGAAGCGTGTAAGATGTGTTGTGTATTTGTAAGTGTGGGATTTTGTATGGCGGTGGTCTTTTATTTGAAAACGATTTAATTAATGTCCAAATTTTTGAGAGGGAGGTAAATCGATTAAAGGTAGATGAGAATTCCTGCCAAGATTCTTTTTTTGCTTTGTCAATGATTGTTTTAGCCAAAGAGCGGGTTTTCCGTACTTCGTGCTCGTTTTCTGCAGTTATACAAGATTGAAATTTTCGAAATGCTCTTTTCCGGAGGGCAACAGCTCTTTGGCATTCTGTGTTCCACCACGGGGCAGTACGCTGCCTCGGGTGGTGTTGTGTGTGTGTGCGTGTGTGTGGAATGTGCTGGTGTGCTGATGCGAGAATAGTGTTTAAAAATGTGTTAATGTCGGTCTGGGAGTCTGCGGGGTGACTAGTGTCAATGTGTTTTTGAAAGGAGGACCAGTCGGCTTTGCGAAGGTTCCATCTAGGCAGAGAGTAAAAATTAGTCTGTCCTGAAGGGACTTGGAGTTCTAAGTGAATTGGGAAATGATCGCTAAAAAGAGGGTCAGATTGTGCGTTAAATGTAAAAAGAGTCGCGATGCGTGGTGTGGCGAAGGCGAGATCGATGGCGCTGTAAGTCACCTCGCCTCCTGAGTGGTGTACGTGTGTGGGCGATTGGTCGTTAAGGAAGACCAAATTATGCCGGTCCAGTAGGTCCAGCATAATTTGGCCTCGAAGAGAGTTCCGAAGGCAGCCCCACGCCCGACTATGCGCGTTGAAATCGCCCATAATCAGACATGGGGTGTTAATATTTGTAATAAGCTGGGAAAAAGAATCAATGTCTATGTCCTCCGTAGGACGGAAATAAATTGAGATGAGAGTTATTTCTAGCTGAGCGATTTTAATATTAACGCCGACTGCGTCTAAGGTTGTTTGAAGGTCGATTTGATGATGCAAAAGTTGGTTTGAAATAAGCAAAGCCGAGCCGCCTCGGCGCGGTGATGCATTTACGTTGTTTGTATAAAGGCCCCCATCCGTAGATTTTAAGAGTATAATTGTTAAAGTCGGCGTCAATAAAATGGGTTTCCTGAACAGCGGATACTAACGGATTATTATTTAAGACGTAATGTTTGAATTGCCCCCAATGGGATATTAAAGATCTAACATTCCATTGGAGGACAAATTCTGACTGGTTATTATTCATTTTTAGTCGCTGCTGTCCGGGCCGCGCCCTGCGGTCGCTCGGGTGTGCCTAGGTATGCGGGGCTTCGACCGTGACCGGGACCGGGGTGGCGGGGAGGGGGTCGGGCTCTCCTCAGTGGCCCGGGGGCGGGAGTGGGAGGAGGGGCGGGGTTGGGAGGAGGGGCGGGATTGGGAGGAGGGGCGGGGTTGGGAGGAGGGGCGGGGTTGGGAGGAGGGGCGGGAGTGGGAGGAGGGGCGGGAGATGGAGGAGGGGCGGGGTTGGGAGGAGGGGCGGGAGCGCTGGTTCTGGCCGGCCTTCAGGGCGGCGGTCCGCAGGAGGGACTCGTCGTCGGACGACAGTTCCGAAGAACGACGGGTGGTCTCCCGGCGGGGGAGGGTCCGTCAGAGGGAGCCGGGGTGGACTCGGCTGAGCGGCGGGGCGGGTCGGGCATGGGTGGGTAGCCTTGCAAGCCGGCTCGGGGTCGGGGCAGGTCTGGCTGGGCAGCCTGCTGGTAGGGGGTTGCCTGGGGCGGGGCTTGCGGACCGGTGGTCCGGTGGGGCGGGGCCTTGGCCAGCGGCGGCCAGGCGGCGGGGTTCAGGTTTGGGGAGAGCGTCGGGGGGGGGGGGGGAAGCGGGCCTCTGTCGGTGTCCGTCCTTCGCCTCCACGAACGCCGGCTCACGCCTCCACGAACGCCACCTGAGCCGGGCAGCGCCGATACCAGGCGGCGTGGGCGTCGCCGCATCCGGCGCAGCACTTAGCTGCGGCGGTGCACCCGTCTGTCGGGTGTTGCCCGGCACACCGACCACACGTGTGGCTGTGTGCCTGGCAGACGCCGTCGGTGTGGCCGAATCGCCAACACTTTCGGCACTGCCGGGGGGGGGCGGATCCAAGGGCGCACGTCTACCCGAAGGTAGCCGCAGTACACCTGGCTGGGCAATGCTAGCACGCCGAACCTCAGGCGTACTAGTGGGTTGGGCTGCTCTTGCCTCTGGGGCCTGAGCCGCACCACCTCCACTACGCCCTGCGGCTCGAGCTCCCAGAGGATCTCCTCCTCCGAGAGGCTAGCCACCTCAGGGCACCACATGAGGCCCTCCACCGAGTTTAGGTGGATGGGGGCCTCGACGTTCACCGCTACACCGATGAACGTCGTGGTTGCCAGCAGGGGGACGTTCTGCTGTCCAGACAGGGTCTGGATCAGGAGAGCTCCTGAGCGGATCGTCCTGGCCTTTCCCACGTCCCCGCCACAGATCGACCGTATCCAGCGCCTTATGGCGAAGGGGTTGGCCGACCCAAACGGAGCACCGTCGTCCCGCTTCATTAGCAGGAACGCCGGGCCGTCGGGGGTACACGAGTCGGGCGGGAGCCTGGCCCCTGGACGGGGCGGGCTGGGCCCCTGAAGGGGGCGGGGCCCCTGAAGGGGGCGGGGAGGGGGGCCGTCCAGGGGGACACGCGGTCGCGCGCCGGAAGACCCCAGAGGGGGGTCGGGCGGGTCGGGGGGGGGGTTCCGGGGGGGTAGCCATCGTCGTGGCTCAGGGATAGGATAGGGGGCTAACTGTTTACGTTAACTTGCCACACACGACAGAACGTGTTGGCAACTGCAAATTAACTTCCCAAGACTGGAGGGGACCTACGCCGTGGAGGAGGCCTATTGCCAATAAAAAAATTTGTAGCTAATGAATCTACCTACTTAAAAATATCTAAAGACTACCTATCTAAAGGGTCTAACAACCCTGCCACACGCACGTGGACAGGGTTCCGCACCCAGAAGCGGTGGAGGCTGGAGCAGGCTGGCTTGTTGTCGTCCAAGGTCCGATGTCGATGAAAGGATGCGAATGACTTGTTTTTTTTTGTTTTTTTTCCCGGACCGGCCTATAGCCATATCCCGGGTTTGGGGAATTACTTCTGGCAATTTGCCAGGCAAAGAGTTACGTTATCCGGTTTATGTGGACCCGGGCAAGCTAGGGAGAAGGGGAGCTAGTTTACGTTAATTAATTACTTTAACCGGTTTATATGTACCCGGAGAAATTATTTGTTCAAAGTAAATATAATATCTAACATTACGTTAGGTATTTCGTTCAAGGTCAAATATAGTATCTAGCATTACGTTAAGTATTTCGTTCAAGGTAAAAATAAGTCAAACACGAGACACACATGCATACATATTTTTATTACAATACACCTGTACAGTGTCAGTGTTGATGGAGCCATGGCGGTGCCGTCATTGCAACAACGGGAGACTGTTGCCAGTCTCCCTGGCTCCGGCGCCTCGGCGAGACCTGGTTGTGGGGTGTATTTAGCTGGGCGAAAAGTCCTGCATAATAAAAAACCCAGCGTCTAAGGCAAAGGGGAAAAAACCTGCGCGGTGGGCCAAAAATGCGCAAGGCCAAAAAAAACCCTGTTATATTTGATTAGCTAAGCGTGTTTGGTAGAGATAATCTAAGAGAAGACCTATCAATTCAGGATAACTATCACCTAACAGTGTTTGAAGATTTAATGTGATGCTATTTTGTTGTGTGTAATTAATAATGTGCTGTCGTTTATCGTTGTGTACTGGGCAAGTAAGAAGTAAGTGCTTGATTGTGTATCGCGGATAACCTGGGCAATGTTGGCAATTTGGTGGCGGGAGATTCTCCATAATATAATAATGAGTAATTTTTGTATGACCGAGACGGAGGCGCGCCAATATTACCTCCTTCTCTCTACAATGCTGGTGACTAGATATAAAATGTTGGACTTTTGGCTTGATTGGATGAAGATGAAAATGTGGAGCGGCGTCCCACTCGCTCTGGCGCAGTATGCTAAGTTGAGAATTAATATAATTTAACACGTCTGATACTGGGCTTGGAAGTTGGTTTACTGAAGGTAATTCTAGGCTCAATTTCGCAAGTCTGTCGGCTTCCTCGTTTCCCGGGATACCTGCGTGTCCTGGGATCCAGAGGAATTCAATACTATTGTTTTTACTGTTTAAATACTTGATTAGTTGTCTGATTTTAAATACTATCGGGTTTCTACATTCACTAATCGAGGAAATAGCCGTGAGCGAGGCGGACGAGTCTGTGCAAATGACTACTTCCTTAAGTTTTTCTTTTCTGACATATATTAATGCTAATAAAATGGATGACAATTCCGCTGTGTATACGCTATTTATGTCGGGAAGTCTAAAGTTATTGCTAACTGTGTTTGTGTAGAATGCACCACCGGTTCGGCCGTCGCTTCGAGAGCCGTCTGTGTATATGTATGTGTATGTGTTGTGTTGTGCTTTGTGTTCGTTGAAGAGTGTGTGTGTCTCTGCCGCCGTGACTGTGTTTTTGTTGTGTGTGAAGAGGCGGTGTGTGTCTGGTGTTGTGTCGAGCCAGTGAGATGTGAGTGGTGGCGTTGGCATTGTGTTGATGTGTGGAATGTTGAATAGTGCGAGTGTTTGTCTGATTCTGTGACTGATGAGTGGGTGTCGTTTTTGTAGTAGTGTTTGTCGTCTTGTGGGTGCGGGGTGATTTAAGATGTGGAATGTTGGGCGTGTGGGGTGTGAACTTGCTCTGGTGTAGAATCTAAGTAGTGTGTATTTGCGTCGGCGGCAGAGTGTGGGAATGTTTGTGTCGATGTGTAAGTTTGTGGTGTTGGTGGTGCGGCAGGCTCCAGTCACGATCCGCAAGGCAGCGTTTTGGACAGTTTGCAATTTTTTAATTTGTTTGGAACATATGTCATCAAATAAGAATGCGTTATAGTCCAGTACTGGGCGTACCAGGGAAGTATATAGTTGGAGGAGAGTGACACGATCTGCGCCCCACTCTCGACCAGCCAATGACTTCATAATATTAATTCGTCTCGTACATCTCTGCACTAAATCATTGAAGTGTGGGATGAACGAGAGACGTGTGTCTAGCGTTATTCCCAGATACTTGAATGATTTGACGAAAGGGATAATTTGATTGTTATATTTTAATGGGATGTAGGGTTCCACATATGCAGGTCTCTTTGAAAAAATTAGAGATGCAGATTTACTTGGAGAAATTTCCAGACCCCATTTGTCGCACCATACCTTTATATCAATGAGTACTAGTTGTAACATTTTGCTGGCTTGATCGACACTCGGGTGCGAGAACCACACCGCCAGGTCATCAGCGTACATTGAAAATTTAAGACCTTTGTCGATCTTGTTAATATTACTGAAAATGTCGTTAATCATAATTAAAAATAGGGTCGGGGAGAGGACCGATCCCTGTGGGACACCGTGGTCCTGATTTTGTTTTGGAGAATATGTGTTGCCGCACCTTACATTAAAAGTTCTATTTTCTAAAAAGTCTTGGATAAATTTAGCGAGTCGACCTCGAATTCCGGCCTTATGGACCTTTACTAGAAGTGCAGTCTTATTGACTCTGTCAAACGCAGCTCTCAAATCAAGAAAGAGGGCAGCTGTGACCTCTCTCCCTCGAAAGCCGCGCTGGACAGAGTCGATAAGACCAACTAAATTGTCCGCAGTGGAGCGACCAGGTCGAAAACCACTTTGGTGTGGGGAAAGTATATTATTTGTTTCAATGTATGTCCTGATGCGTCCATTAACCATGCGTTCGAATAGTTTACATGCACAACTAGTTAGAGAAATGGGGCGATAGCTAGCGGGAGAAGATTTGGGTTTGCGAGGTTTGATTATAGGAATTAGCGTACTATTATGCCAAGATTCAGGGAAAGTGCCATCAAACCACATGGTATTGAAGGCTGTTAGTAAGTTGGTGAGACCAGTCTCTGTCAAGTTTTTGAAGAAGGAGTAGTCAATTTGATCTGGTCCTACAGAAGTTTTACCACATTTACCTATAGCGTACGTTAACTCGGAGTTGGTAAAAAGAGAGTTGTAGATTTCTACATTATTAGAGTCAAAGCTAATAGATTGGAATTGATCGTTAAGTTGGTTATTAAAAGTTGGTGTACATTGTTGCGTTGATGATATGTTAGCGTAGTGTTGTGCAAATTGTGTTGCCACCTCTAGGGGAAGCGTGTAAGATGTGTTGTGTATATGTAAGTGTGGGATTTTGTATGCCGGTGGTCTTTTATTTGAAAACGATTTAATTAATGTCCAAATTTTTGAGAGGGAGGTAAATCGATTAAAGGTAGATGAGAATTCCTGCCAAGATTCTTTTTTTGCTTTGTCAATGATTGTTTTAGCCAAAGAGCGGGTTTTCAGCGCTTCGTGTTCGTTTTCTGCAGTTATACAAGATTGAAATTTTCGAAATGCTCTTTTCCGGAGGGCAACAGCTCTTTGGCATTCTGTGTTCCACCACGGGGCAGTACGCTGCCTCGGGTGGCGTTGTGTGTGTGTGCGTGTGTGTGGAATGTGCTGGTGTGCTGATGCGAGAATAGTGTTTAAAAATGTGTTAATGTCAGTCTGGGAGTCTGCGGGGTGACTAGTGTCAATGTGTTTTTGAAAGGAGGACCAGTCGGCTTTGCGAAGGTTCCATCTAGGCAGAGAGTAAAAATTTGTCTGTCCTGAAGGGACTTGGAGTTCTAAGTGAATTGGGTAATGATCGCTAAAAAGAGGGTCAGATTGTGCATTAAATGTAAAAAGAGTCGCGATGCGTGGTGTGGCGAAGGCGAGATCAATGGCGCTGTAAGACAGCACGCCTCCTGAGTGGTGTACGTGTGTGGGTGATTGGTCGTTAAGGAAGACCAAATTATGCCGGTCCAGTAGGTCCAGCATAATTTGGCCGCGGAGAGAGTTCCGAAGGCAGCCCCACGCCCGACTATGCGCGTTGAAATCGCCCATAATCAGACATGGGGTGTTAATATTTGTAATAAGCTGGGAAAAAGAATCAATGTCTATGTCCTCAGTCGGACGAAAATAAATAGAGATAAGAGTTAGTTCTATCTGAGCGATTTTAATATTAACGCCGACTGCGTCTAAGGTTGTTTGAAGGTCGATTTGGTGATGCAAAAGTTGGTTTGAAATAAGCAAAGCCGAGCCGCCTCGGCGCGGTGACGCATTTACGTTGTTTGTATAAAGGCTATATCCGGGTATTTTAAGAGTATAATTATTAAAGTCGGCGTCGATAAAACGGGTTTCCTGGACAGCGGCTACTAACGGATTATTATTTAAGACATAATGTTTGAATTGCCCCCAATGGGATATTAATGATCTAACATTCCATTGGAGAATGAATTCTGATTGTTTGTTATTCATCGTGAGTTACTTCCAGACCTTGCCTCGCGGTCGCCCGGGTACGCCTGCATTGGGAGCGGGAGCGGGGGGGGGGGGGGGGCTCGACCTATCTGTAGGGAGCTGGGCGGGGCGGATGGGCTGGAAGCCTGAGTTGCTTTCCTCTGAGAGCAGGGGAAGGGGGGAGGGGGGGGGGGGGGGAGGGCGTGGAGAGGGAGCAGGGGGGCGGGGAGATTGAGCGGCTGGGGAGCGGGGAGGGGGGCGGGAGGGCGGCGAGAGGGAGCGGCGGGAGGGCGGGGAGCGGGAGGGGCGAGGCTGGGTGCGGTGGCTGGTCACGCGGCGGGTGACGGCTCGGAGCGGTGAGGTGTCCGACTCGCCTGCAGACGAGTCGTCGGAGTCTTCCTCCGTGGATGACCCCCTGGTGCTCTGGGGTTCTGAGTCCTGGGACCCGGCTGGGGACTCCGCCAGATGTTCGGCGGGGGTGGGCGTGGGTGCCACTGGGGCACAGCCAGAGTCCGTGTTGGACTTGGCTTGGGAGGGGCAGGGCTCGCAGGGGCGCTCGACCTGAGCAGCCGCCTGCACCGGTGGGAAGGACCCGCGTGGGGACCGACGGGGAGAGGGCGTGAGTCGGGTCGGGGTTGGCAGCAGCGGCCACACTCTGGGAGCCAGCGCTGGGGTGGGAGGCGGGGCGATTAGCGTCGCCCGTCGGGCCTTGGTCTGTTCGACCACTGTCCGTCTGGCCGGGCAGTCCCGGGACCACGCGGCGTGGGGTCCGCCGCACGACACGCAGCGCATCGCTGCGGTGTCGCCACAGTCACAGTGGGCTGTCTCGTGCGACGAGGCGCACTTCCCGCAGGTGGGGAGACGGGCGTGACAGTTCCGCTGGTGGTGGCCGAAGCGCCAGCAGTATCGGCACTGCTGGGGCGCCGGGGTCCACTCAGTTACTGCGGCTCTGATGTAGCCGCAGTAAATCTGCTGAGGCAGGTCTAGCCCCCGGAACCGGAGTTTGATCATGGGATTCGGTCCCGGCTTTTGGGACCTCATCCTCACAACCTCCGTGACCCCTTGGGTCACCAGCTCCTGCAGGAGCACGGCCTCGGTAAGGCTGTTTACATCGGGGCAGTAGATGTAGCCCTGGCAGGAGTTCATCCTGTCAGGGGCAGACACCTCACAGGCCGCGTCCAGGAAGGACGTTAGGCCCATGACCCGCTTCGTCTGCTGGTCAGACAGTGTCTGTATCAGCAGGCCGCCAGTACGGATGGGCTTGGCGGAAGCCACCTCTCCGCAGAGGTTGACCAGCTGGCGTCTGATCTCGAAGGGGTTCGCCTGGCGAAAACTCACCCCGTCCAGCCTCTGGATGAGGAGGAGAGCCGGTCCGTCGGGTGGAGAGGTGTCTGGCGGGAGCCAGGCACCGGGACGGTCGGGGCGGGGCTCCTGATGGGAGCCGGGGTTTCGGGGGCGCGCGCCGGTACGGGAGGGGGACCCCTGAGGGGGGTCGGGAGGGTCGGGGGGACGGCGAGAGCCGGGCCCCTGGACGGGGCGGGCGGGGCCCCTGAGGGGGGCGGGGGGGCGGGGTTCCGGGGGGGGGGGGGGGGGGGGGGGGTAGCCATCGTCGTGGCTTAGGAGGATAGGATGGGGGCTAACTATTTACTTTAAATGCCACACGACAGAACGTGTTGGCACCTGCAAATTAACTTCCCAAGACTGGAGGGGACCTACGCCGTGGGATTAACCCGTAGAAGTGTAAGAAAGATAAGATTTAGAGTAGGGTAGGAGAGAGTTGGTGAAAAGAGGTCTCAGACTGGCTTAGTTGGTCCAACCTGCCACCCCTCCAGGTCGTTTGTGGACCGTTCGGGCCAAGCAGGCTGGGCGTACACCGTTAGGTATCCGCCAGTGGACTAGTTTAGGAAAGAGATAAGATAAAAGCAGAATGAAAAACAGTGAAATTATCACGAATTCCAAAGGAACCTTTCGCGAAGACTACCTATCTAAGGGTCTAACAACCCTGCCACAAGCACGTGGACAGGGTTCCGCACCCGGAAGCGGTGGAGGGCGTCTACCTATCTAAGGGTCTAACAACCCTGCCACACGCACGTGGACAGGGTTCCGCACCCGGAAGCGGTGGAGGGCTGACGAAGGCTGGCTGGAGGCGTCCACAGGTCCGTTGTCGTAGTCGAATGCCGAATGACTTCTTTTTTTTTTTCTTTTTTTTTGGGGGGGGGGGGGGGGGGGTGGAGGGGAGTTGTTCTCGCCCACCCCGTAGTCCAGCCTATAGCTATATGCCGCCGCGGGTGGGGAGGAGAACCACTCCCCTCCGGGGCGGGGAACCGAATGACTTGCGCCAGTAGCCAGACTCGAACCCGGAACCCTTGGATTCCAAGTCTAACGCTCTACCAACTGAGCCACCCGGCCCCCCTCCGAATGACTTGCTTTTCCTAGGGCCCAAGGTCAATGGGGCTGCGGACATTTGTTCTGCGCATGCGCGAATAAATGTCCCGTCACCAGCCTCTCCACACCGCCCCATTCACCAGCCGCTCCACTCCCGGTCCACCAGTCGCTCCAGCCGCACCACGCCTCCGTCCACCAGCCGCTCCCATCTTCAGTCCATCGTCAGCCTGGCCGTATATCTGTTCGTCAGCGGTGAAATGTGCAAAGAATATACGTTTTGATATCGATCTGGTTGTATTTGGACTTTGAGCAATTATTTCAATTACGAACTGAAAGCCGCTAATCTCGCAGGGCTGATGACAGACGGCTTCAAAATACAGTGGCTTCATGGTTGCATGTCTGTACTTTTGGATCTGAAGTAGAGGTGCAATATTGCCATACCGCCATACCGGCATACCGGTATTAATGTGGCATATTACTTTACTATGCATCACAATGTATAATGTATATGTAGTGCCTGCGCCGGTATATTGCTGGTTTATTTATTTGTTTATTTTAGTGGTGTGGTACGGTGCCGGTAGGTATATTATTTTTGTTGTTGAAACATTGGACTTCTAATCTGAAGTGTTTGGAAGCGAATTGCCATGATTGCGTGTTTCCGTGCACCAGCCTGAAGCCTCTACGCACCGACCTGTCCACCAGCCGTTCCACACCGGTCCGTTCACCAGACTCGATCCATACCCCGTCCACCAGCTGCTCCATACCAGCCTCACCAGCCTCCGTACATCAGTCACCTGAGGACCCCGTCCACCAGCCGATCCACACCTCCGTACACCAGTCACCTGAGGACCCCGTCCACCAGCCGTTCCACACCTCCGTACACCAGTCACCTGAGGACTCCGTCCACCAGCCGCTCCACACCTCCGTACACCAGTCACCTGAGGACACCGTCCACCAGCCGCTCCACACCTCCGTACACCAGTCACCTGAAGACCCCGTCCACCAGCCGCTCCACACCTCCGTACACCAGTCACCTGAGGACCCCGTCCACCAGCCGCTCCACACCTCCACCAGTCACCTGAAGACCCCGTCCACCAGCTGCTCCACACCTCCGTACACCAGTCACCTGAGGACTCCGTCCACCGGCCGCTCCACACCTCCGTACACCAGCCGCTCCACACCTCCGTACACCAGTCACCTGAGGACCCCGTCCACCAGCCGATCCACACCTCCGTACACCAGTCACCTGAGGACCCCGTCCACCAGCCGATCCACACCTCCGTACACCAGTCACCTGAGGACCCCGTCCACCAGCCGACCCACACAGCCGTCCACCAGCCGCTCCACACCTCCGTACACCAGTCACCTGAGGACTCCGTCCACCAGCCGATCCACACAGCCGTCCACCAGCCGCTACACACCTCCGTACACCAGTCACCTGAGGACTCCGTACACCAGTCACCTGAGGACTCCGTCCACCAGCCGCTCCACACCTCCGTACACCAGTCACCTGAGGACTCCGTCCACCAGCCGCTCCACACCTCCGTACACCAGTCACCTGAGGACTCCGTCCACCAGCCGCTCCACACCTCCGTACACCAGTCACCTGAGGACCCCGTCCACCAGCCGATCCACACCTCCGTACACCAGTCACCTGAAGACCCCGTCCACCAGCTGATCCACACCTCCGTACACCAGTCACCTGAGGACTCCGTCCACCAGCCGATCCACACCTCCGTACACCAGTCACCTGAGGACCCCGTCCACCAGCCGCTCCACACCTCCGTACACCAGTCACCTGAGGACTCCGTCCACCAGCCGATCCACACCTCCGTACACCAGTCACCTGAGGACTCCGTCCACCAGCCGATCCACACCTCCGTACACCAGTCACCTGAGGACTCCGTCCACCAGCCGCTCCACACCTCCTTACACCAGTCACCTGAGGACTCCGTCCACCAGCCGCTCCACACCTCCGTACACCAGTCACCTGAGGACACCGTCCACCAGCCGCTCCACACCTCCGTACACCAGTCACCTGAGGACCCCGTCCACCAGCCGATCCACACCTCCGTACACCAGCCACCTGAGGACCCCGTCCACCAGCCGCTCCACACCTCCGTACACCAGTCACCTGAGGACCCCGTCCACCAGCCGATCCACACCTCCGTACACCAGTCACCTGAGGACCCCGTCCACCAGCCGATCCACACCGCCGATCCACATAGACGCGCCATACCACACTGGGAATGTTTGCACTGTCAGCCGAACACGACAGTTTCGGAAAAGCAGGCAGCGTGCGTATTGTTTCAGAATCATCCCCCGGTTTCAAGGCCATTATGACGCTATACTTTTTGCGTCCCATTCGCATCAAAGACAGAAGTGAATATCACAATCAATTTATAATATAATGGTATTGCTGCACACGTTCAATCATATACCAATACAATGCTGTAGCTATTTTCTTGAACGCCTACCCGCCTGACCCGCTCGTCGCCGTACGTTCATAATGTATTCGTCGCGCTGTTCTCAGAGTTTCGTTTAACAAATGACGCTATGGTTTTGTTCTCAAAATGTCATAATATTAAGTTATTGGATGTAGAATACATGTAGCTGTGATAAAATATCACTGCGTCGAAACAATACTCCGTAATTTTAAAGTTATGAACAGAATACTGGCGCCGTCGACCGCGCGCAAATAGGCGATGAAAGGGATTATACGGGTATTTCCCAGAATAATTGAGTTACATAGTAAAACGTACTTATAAAGGTGGTAGAAGGCCCACGGTAGCCACATTTTTCTGGAAATAACCTCTTCTGCACGTAAGGACATTCCAAAGTGCGCGGTGATGCCACCGCGTATTTTCTGCAGGACCGGCTGAGGCAGAGCCAGTCATCTCTTTTATGCTAATAAAAACATCTCACGTATGACATATTTCCGGTAAAATAAGCAATATTTGAAAGAAAATAAACTTGTTTTGTTCCAACGACAGCAGCAGTTACCTAGTTTCCCATAAAATTATATATTTTTCATGGATTTTCATGCCAAAAAATTAATACGCCACCACCAAATTCTCAACGATAAAGGCCAGAGAAAAGAAAACCACAAAAACACAAAACCTCAACGAACAGTGTGTAGTAATACAAAGTCCCGTCAGTTTTTAATTGCATAATAATTTTGTGATCCAGTGGACTTGCAGATAATTCAAAACTCTAAAATTTATCTTAAGATAAAAGTGGTGGACAGAAGTGCCGATCAAGTACTCGTTATCTGATACTAGTCTCGAAAAACGCCCAAGTTTTAACGCTGATAATTTCTGAAATAATGGACTAAATGAGCATTGATGTCCCTGTTATATGTCGTAAACGAATATAATCTGAATCTGAATCTGAATCTCATGTTATACCCAAATTGCACTTCACTTTAATAAGCTAGTTCGCTTTGTTCTTTATTATTTTGAACATGTTTTATGAATATCATTCCTTAATCCGAATTGGACAGTCCAAAAAATTGTACAGGTTTTGCAATCCTTCCATCTCGTATTGTTGTTGTTATAGTTTAAAGGATGGTTTGTTTTGCTTATGCTCTACAAATCTGCCTAACACAAATGTTTCCCCATTCTGCAGAAGTTAAAATTATGGGACAGAGACATGCACTTGGAAGAAATCATTAAACAAAACAACCATTCTCAGCAATGTTCGACAGAGCGCCGATCCAGCTTGAGCTGTGCGGGAACAAGCATTTTCATCCAATACTGTGCCATGATTTTGTTTTTAAGCATGGACTCGGAAATGTGTCATTTACAATGTGTCAACAGTTCATGAACAGTGAGCAGGAAGATGTAAGTTTGGCTTGTAGTTATCCCGAAAAAGGATTGTTTAATCCAGTGGCAAGTCGAAAATCAAATGAACAAACAATTCAAAGGAATAGCACTGATATACACAGTTGTACTTATCACTTGGTTGCATTCCAATAACAGCAAAGATATATTAGAAAAATTATTTGCTATGTTCCTAAGGCAAATTCATGATCTTACTAACTGAAGTTGCTGAGAATTTGCTCAATGTTGATGTGAGAAGATTCCTTTATCACCCAACTTAACCAAACTTCTCGTAAATAAGCTTCTAATAAACACTTCGACTTACACCTCAAATATAGCAATAAGTTCCAGCAAGCATGTTATACAAATAGCATCTAAATCCGGACCACGCACGTTGCTGTTGCTTGTTTGCATCAATCAACTGGCAGCTTGTGAACGAAAGCCAAATTTGAAGGAAATTTCGCTAAAGATACGCTAAAACTCTTTAAAATAAAAACGCAGAAGACATGCGGCCTGTTCGGCATCTAATACTATTTTTGACTTAAGTGACGTCACACCTTCGGTGACGTCATGCCACTTTTGAAGACGTCATAGATAGACCGATATTCTTAGGACTTAGGACGACGATTCTTAGGCATTTGCAATGAAGTAGTGGCCTATAAAAAAATGCAGCAGCCTTTCTATAAGCTTTCTGATTTCTGCTTTCTTTATTGTAGCTGTCTTGTAATCCCGTTGTGACGCCTGAAATACGTGCCTTTGAATTGTTGATGATAGTTGATTTATATATTGCGATCGGGATGGAAGATAAGCTAAGAGGGATTCCTCAATTCTTTGAAGTTTGAGTTAATCAACAATGCTTTCATGGAAGACCAAGCAACTAGCGATGAGGACGTTGTCACGAATCACGTCAACGAAGATCGTGATCATCAGCCGATGAGGTGAGTTGCTTCATCTTCATCTTCTCAAAATCCACCAGTTTCCGTATCCGTATAGCGTATCCCTAAGCGTCTACAATGGCAACAGTCATAAGCGTAATAATTCAGAGCCTTAGTCGTTTTACGAAACAACGGCACGAGAATTTCTTAGAACGAGACCAAGGATATTCATTTCCGTTCATTTCCAGAGAGTGCTGTACTGTAACTTAGCAACATAACATGTGTCGAATTACGGGTTAAAATGGAAGGTCAATGATTGTTTTTTAAAGTAGAGTTTGAAAACGGCGAGTATTTGGTAAATAATACGGATATATAAGATCGAAGTATAAATTAGATACTTGTCAAGACCTACAACACAAAATAAAAATGGAGTTTTGACTGGCACGACTAAAGCAACATTGTGAGAAAATTGGAAAGGAAAACATGCACTGCATGCGCCCTCCGCCCACTCCATTATAGTCTCGTGACGTCACATGCGAGACTGGTGACGTCACAGATGTTATGCGTATCGTCACATCCGGTCAGACCCCCTTCCTACCCTCACTTCTACGATACAAACACACCCACACCCACACCCACCCACCCCCACACACACACACACACCTACACACACACACACACACACACACACCTACACACACAAACACACACACACACACACACACACACACACACACACACACACACACACACACACACACACACACACACACACACACACACACACACACACACACACACACACACACACACACACACACACACACACACACACACACACACACACACACACACACACACACACACACACACACACACACACACACACACACACACACACACACACACACACACACACACACACACACACACACACACACACACACACACACACACACACACACACACACACGCACGCACGCACGCACGCACGCACGCACGCACGCACGCACGCACGCACCTCTTTGCCGCACGGACAAGCGTCCGATCCCGAAATGTGCCATTGTCCGTCCTGTTGACACTGGACATAGTGGACATGACACTGGACTGTGGACAGACACTGGATAGTGGGGGTGGATGATGGGTAGCTGAAGATCACACCAAATGGAT
The DNA here is from genome assembly GCA_036785665.1 of Chirona hameri. NCBI lineage: Eukaryota > Metazoa > Arthropoda > Thecostraca > Balanomorpha > Balanidae > Chirona > Chirona hameri. The sequence goes on from JAXIVJ010002942.1 coordinate 41,258, forward strand.
GATTGTCCCATTTCTAGCCCAAACAAACGAAAATGGAGAAGTATCGGCCCATGAAAGCTGGTCAGGGCCGCGGAAATACGTAGTCGCATACGCAAATATAGGGGTGCCATTAGGTGAATTTATGTGGGTTGTGCTATTTGGTCACCGGGTTGGTTCGTCGTGACGCCCTTGTTATGATGTGAAGGTAAAATGTCCAGGTGGCTAGTGAATCATCTTCTCTGAAACTGTACGGTGTAAGGAGGAAGGACAGTGACGTCTAAGGATCTGTTAGTACGTGCCAGACAATGCATGTCATGTTTATTGCTTAAGTAAGGTAAGCATATATTATAAGAAAATGCGGTAGAATAGGAAGCACACACCTATGCACATACACATATGACATACACATATGACACACACACACACACACACACACACACACACACACACACACACACACACACACACACACACACACACACACACACACACACACACACACACACACACACACACACACGACACACCATGATGGGTCCTTGAAAACATGCATCACATGTATCAGTCAGACGTTAAGTAGAGTTGCTTAAGTTGAATCAACACAAAATGACGGTCCCATATTTGTTCAAAGACATTTGGCGGCATATCAATATATGGGCATATCATGTGACGTGCAGTCAACTGAGCAGGCAAATATAGTGCCACCATTTAATGTAAAGACATAAAGACATATATTTTCAGTACAAAAAAACCTCATGGGGCCCGTCCTGGGTTGTACGGCACACATGGACGTGAACGGCACACATGTGACAACAGACATGAACGGCCACATACATTGCCTCGCAGGGCACCACATCATGTAATACACACTAACCATTTTCAGAATTTAACATCCAGTACATATACATCGTTAACACTACATCGTCCTGCACACACGAACCTCAGAATTTAGCAATCTACATTCACAAGACATTCAATCCATACAAACGTTGTAAATTTCACTAGTCCCACACATACACAATCTTCCTTCTCAAAATAATCCTTCTTTTAAGCAACCTATTTCAATTAGTTATGTTCTTATGTATATTCACATATGTGTATCACTATAACTAAGACTAATCCCAGGAGTATTTATAAACAAAACCCTTTCCCGCAAAATATTTGTCGAGCCCAGGTTTGAAAATTTCAAATGAATGACTTAAATTGTTTCAACATCATCTAAAACCGTGTCTTCGACGTATTTGACGACAAGACAAAGATTATGCATCTTCAACTGGAGCAACAATAAGATCAATACAACGTGGAATACAGCTGCTCCGATGGGACACTAACCTCGAAAGCTTCTTTGTTGGGGCGATAGATGGCAGCAGCGTGACAAGAGACAAACTTTAGTGGCGCAGGTCCAAGGTTAAATGCCGCACTCAAGGCCATCACATACAAGGCCATCACGCAGCAACACGAACAACGCCGTTTTCTGACAGTATTTTTCTGGTTGTTTAGCTACGGATTTGATCAGGTTTTCATCAAAAACTGTCAAGTAAGACCGCAAACTGGTTTTTGAGTCGACACTGATTGAATCAATTGGAATCGTTCAATACAAATTCCTTGAATCAAAAGATAATTGATTCACCACCATATCTTTTGATTCATGAATCGTGATTGAATCTAAACCCGCATCAAATCAAGGCGGATTGAATCAAAATATTTAACGATTCTTAACGATTCAAGCACACTGGTAAATTGTGGAAATATATGTAATCCCAGTGGCTACATTCATTTATACTGAAATAGTATTGCAGTAACAATGTTTTAGTGATCATATATATTTATGTTTCCGTTTTTATTGATTTGATAAATTCATCACATATATTTAAAATCGGAATCAGTGACCTTATCCTCGTTGTTTTTTATATTATTTAAGAAGAGAAAACTTTAAAAATGACTTGTTTATTGATATTTCGGCCGCAGGCCTTTTTCAAAATTACATCTATGGATATACAATGTTCACATAAATGTAAGAGAATATATATGCACCGCATTCGTCGCCTGCCGATTCAATTTGGACACATTTCAAATATATTTCGTGACAGACATTCCAACTATCTTCACTATTTCGGAAGTCATTGTCACTCACAGCCGCGTCGGCAATGTGTCACGCATTACTATACATCATCAACCATGTTACATTCTCCAACATAACACGGCATACATATTTAACGTTCATACGAGCACATTACAACATTGACAATATTCAACACAATTATACACTACATGCATAATAGGCCACGATGATCCCTGGGTCCACTTGATTTACGATTCTGTCCACTTGATTCTGCTGAGGGTGGACGGGATTGGTGGTGTTTGTGAGCTCGTTTCGCACCTGCTCCAGCTTAGCGAGCGTTTGGCGAGTTTCATCCATGAAACGGCGGGCTTCCGCCATGAAGTCTTGTGACCTGCATGATGCACCGCAGACGGAGCAGCAGCCTTTGCATGATGCTTGCTCGCTGCTAGGACCGGACTGATCCGGTTCATCCCCCGGACCCGAAGACGTACTCCAAGTGCCACTGGCCGGGGCAGCATTGGAGTTGCTGATTGCGCTGGTGTCTGGAACAAATAAGACCATTTATTATAAACCCATTATTATACACCCGTTTCCATTGTACCATTGTGTGATGGTGATGGTGTGATGGTGTTTCCATTGTGTGATGGTGTTGATTAGTTATGTAACAACATAGCCTCCTTGCATGCCGACATGAACCACCTCCCCTGGCTTCATTAATACATTTGAGTTGCAAAGTATGAGCATACCAACATACCCAGACATCGTTTTTTGTTGTTGCTATACCTGCTCTCAATCTTAAAATTGTTTAACACGCGGAGTGCAGAGGGGTATGCCACTAACACGCAGTGGAGGGGGTTGCACTTTAGTGCCCCCCTAAGATCTCCGAAGGTATGAGAGAATAATTAAACTTACAGGGTAGGTAGGTGCTATGATGATCTATATTTTCTGAAATGTTCTTGACCTTCAGTCAATATCTACAAGGTCCAACGAGGTCACGAAGGTCAAATCTGGCCAAATATCACAATTTTGGGAATTTGACCTTTGTGACGTCACAGATCACCGGAAATGTGTTTAAAGTTGTTTTCGGGGATGAACATTGACAATGTCTATCGAATGGCGTTTTAATAATTCTGATCCGAGTGTTGGTTCCGAAGATATCGATTTGCCGACCACGATTCTGGCCGCCATCTTGGACTGAAAATCCATATAACTGAAAAATGTATCGACCGATTTCGATTTTTTTTTGCGTCAAAAGATCCGCTATTGAGTTTGCATTAATGTCTCTCAAAAACCACCGCTCTGTTGCGCTTTGTTTTTGAGCTATTAACGAAAAACATGTGGGGGCGGGGCGGGGCACAAAAGTGCCCTCCCCCTCCACTGCGCGTGTTAAAACAGTGCACTCAAACATATTTAAATGTCCAATCCATAAGCCCTATGGGTGACCCTTGTTACCATGTGGCTCCACAAGTCATATTCGCAAATCTTTTTTAGTTACTTAAGTGTGAACTAACATTTACAGGAAATACAATGGAAAAACATGGAAAATGCCAATCTGAACAACAACATTCACATCATGGAGCAAGTGTCTAACTCCCCAACAATAAGTTAACAACAAACATCTTTTCATTTATATTTCAACATTTTACAGCACCTCACAATCACTGCAGTACAACTTTAGAATTATGACTTGCAGTTTGGTAATCTATGATGAGTACAATCTCCTTTTCTCGCAAAATTTCAAATTCAACACAAACTTTCTGTACTTGTGCAGAACAAACTCAACTTTATCTTTGGACTTTGCCCATTTAAAGAAAATAGTTTGTCAATATGGCACAGCCATTCTTTATCTGCCCTGCACATGCAACATGTTCCAGTGCATGTCATGTTTTGCTGATTATTTTTGGATTATACATAACAACATTCCAGAAATGTTGAGACCATCTGAGAGAACATGCTTTAAAGTACCAAATGGAGCAAGTCACAAACATTGAGAAACCCTTGAACCACAATTTTCCCTGCTGCATATTTGGGATTGAATGCCAGTATACAAAAATGCTTATATTAACAATTTCACCCTTAGACATTTTTTTTACCCAAAATTATTGGCTACAGACCCTAGTCATATATTTATGGTGCGACATAATAATCACATAATCTGGAAGGGGAGGGTGCTTGAGGAAAACATGCAAAACTGTTGTAACTCACTGTTTTAGGTTTTTGGAAAGCTAGATATACTTAACATTATTGCTATTTCTGGATGGCCACAAATCTGTATCAACATGCCACAAATGATGGTCAAATTAAGTGTGAAATGTTGCGTGAACATGTGTTCTCTCATCTGATGATGAGTGGATGATCAGCTAAACTTGATATAGGTAGTATAAAGAAATTAAATGTAGTGCAGGATTGGGTGTAACTGCCCATAGTCTAGTCCAGAAATGGGAAAAAACTGACACTTTTAACTTCAAGGTCAAATTATATGATCTGATAGAAAGCGAGCTGCTTCTCAACTCTCACAGAAGCTTGAATAAATGTTGACCCAATTTCGATTTGGTACAGAGTTTATGACCTTGCAGTACATTTTTTTTTAAATCCAAAGATTCTTTAGACCAGAAGAAAAATATGTTGCATTTCAGTTTTTCAGTTCCTTATCAGACTTCTACAGCATAAACTGATGACAAAATTAACTCACAAGTGTTGCAGGAAAATATGAAACTAAAAAACGATACAGATTGTTGCAGGAATGTTTTGGGACTAATATGAAAACATTTAATTGATCAGGTCATGAGCAATTAAGTGAGAAGCTGACTTTGTTCATTTTACAGCTGAAGTCTGAAATAAGGGTGGTTATATAATAAGTGTGGATAATAGTTCAGTAATTCACCTCCCCAGTTTATGGTATTCTTGAGGTCCCTAAAATAAGAAGAGTAGTCAGCTGACAGTAATATTACGACAGACTGAAAAGTGGGTTATCATATATACCCCAGACTACAAGATAATCTGGGGGGGGGGGGGGGGGTCCAGGGTGCGACAGCCCCCGGTAGGTTCTGCAGCGCAGCAAGCGAAGCGTTCTAAACGTGGGTCCCTGCGACCACAATTGCTGTCACTTTTCTGTCTGTCATAAAAATACTCTTCTTCTATTAGGGACCTCAATAATACCATTAACTAGGAAGGTGAATTGCTGAACTATCCCGTTTACCCTACATTAAGTTCAACAGATCATTATTCCTTTTATGTACCCAGATGAAATCTCACCTTCAGATGATCCTGGTCTTGTGTCAGTGTTGGGGCCATCAGTGTCCATCTCCACCTCATCCACATTCGTCACGACCCAATCACGCCAGCGCCCTCCATGGCCAAAAGCATTGTTCTGAAAAACGATTGTTTGACCACGATGCATCACGGCATTGTGTCGCTTGCAGCTGCGTCTTTGGCCATTGTAAGAACAGTCTGGATAGCCGCAATGCATGTTCTCCCTTGATGGAGGCATACGCACTGGTCCTGGGGCATTTCTCCCATCGCTGCTGGGCTCCATCTTCTCTGTCACACTCAGGATAACTAGACAACTGTCACAGCTCCGGCGTGACAATCCGCCACCTTCACGCCGACTCCGCGATCGAGCAATGAGCGATTTCAATGGAAAAGCTGTCGGCGTGACAGAATCCGCCGGGAAACTGCAACACCCCGAATGCTTACAACTCTGGCGCAGATATGACGAGTACGCAATCTGCTTTGTGCCTAGGACCAATCAACGTAGAGAAAATTAAGGATATATAACGTCACGCGCTATTCCACATTTGGGAACAGAAACACACTAATTTGCTGCCAAAGTTAGATAAATGATGTGCCCGTCTGCTGTACTGCCACATTCCAGATTGTCACGGTTTTCATTATGTGGCATTTTGTAATGGAGCCTGTGTGGCTGATAGTTGCCACGTTTCCACAATTTTTTCCATCGTATCTGGCACATACCCAGGTCGGCGAGTTGGCAGGTTTTTGCACCTCTGTGCATAGCGTGGCGTAGTTGAGCTAAATTCTCCTGCCGAAATTGATGATGATTGTTGGGGCACGAACATGCTAACTATTCTGAAGGAAAGTGCGATGTTTCGTAAAATAAATAGTCATTAACACGCGCCCTGGAGGGGGGGGGGGCGAAATCCGCCCACCCCTCCGGTTTTTCGAGGATAGCGCAAAAACGGCGGCGCGCAGCGCCGCCGTTTTTTGTATACCTGTTTAGAAATGAACTTCCCGCATTATGTAAAATTCTTGGCCTCAGGTCATCTCAGGTCAGGTCACCAGACCAGGTCACGTGATGACCTCAACTCCAAAACGTTTGCAGTAGTACCACAGCCACAGTTTTACGCCGATCGGTTTCAATCTTGCAGGACTTCATAAGGTCATAGATACCAACAATTTGTTGATCTCGGATTTCTAATATCGGTGACCTAAGGTCAGGTCAATTTTGTGACCGCCAACCCAATATGCAACATGACCAACTTGGGTAACCACTTGACCTTGACCTGAAGTCAAATTTCTCAGTTGACCTAACCCGGTCACCATTAATATGATTCGAAGCGCCTTGACCAGAGACACGCGATGGCGTAAACATTATTGCTTTTATCTTTATTAGGTAAAAGGTTATTTGGGGAAAACAGTTTTGAAAACAAAATCACCTTTTTGACATTCGATGACCTCTGGAGCCTAAACTATTGAACTGAGCTCAAATCTGAGGACACCCATGTCTATTGCATTTTTCAATGACTTTCGATTGTTTTTTCCGTTTGCTGCTAACTATCATAGTTCCCGAGATATTTGGGGGTGTTCGAACCGAAGCCTTGAAAACTTGAAAATCTGACCCTTGATGACTTCTGGTGACCTCAATATTGAACTGAAAAAATATTAACGAAATACTTTCGAAAGAGCTTATCTCGAGCTATCTAACGCCGTTTCCCGCTTGTCGCTACGTTGCGTGGTTTTCGAGATCATAGGGGGGGGGCGAAATCCGCCCCCCCCTCCAGGGCGTGTAATTATCAGAGGCCCTCCAGGGCGCGTGTTAACATTATCGCGTCGAAAATCAGCGATTTGGCTGTTGTCCGTGGCTCCAGCAGTAAATATAAGTGAAAAGAAGAAACATTCGACAAATCAAAACTAATGAAATATTTTGATTTTACTACTAACGGGCACCCCCCCCCCCCCCCCCGCCCCCCACCTGAGTTGAGCCCCCAACTGATTTTGCGAAATTACACCCCTGCTCAGTACATGTTAGGTTTAACACGCGCCCTGGAGGGCCTCTGATAATTACACGCCCTGGAAGGGGGGGGCGGATTTCGCCCCCCCCCCCTATGATCTCGAAAACCACGCAACGTAGCGAAAAGCGGGAAACGACGTTAGATAGCTCGAGACAAGCTCCTTCGAAAGTATTTCGTTGTTTTTTTTTCAGGTCAATATTGAGGTCACCAGAGGTCATCAAGGGTCAGATTTTCAAGTTTTGAAGACTTCGGTTCGAACACTCCCAAATATCTCGGGAACTATGATAGTTAGCAGCAAACGGAAAAAACAATCGAAAGTCATTGATAAATGCAATCGACTAGGTGTCCTCAGATTTGAGCTCAGGTCAATAGTTTAGGCTCCAGAGGTCATCGAAAGTCAAAAAGGTGATTTTGTTTTCAAAACTGTTTTCCCCAAGTAACCTTTTACCTAATACAGATAAAGCAATAATGTTTACGCCATCGCGTGTGTCTTGTCAAGGCGCTTCAAATCACATTCATGGTGACCGGGTTAGGTCAACTGAGAAATTTGACCTCAGGTCAAGGTCAAGTGGTGACCCAAGTTGGTCATGTTGCATATTGGGCAACGTGTCTCGACGAGACAAACATATTGGTACCGTTTTCTCTTCTCTATCTTCATTATGTCGATAGTTATTGATACAACTGTGTTGGCGGTCACAAAATTGACCTGACCTTAGGTCACCGATATTATAAATCCGAGATAAACAAATTGTTGGTATCTATGACCTTATGAAGTTCTGCAAGATTGAAACCGATCGGCGTAAAACTGTGGCTGTGGTACTACTGCAAACGTTTTGGAGTTGAGGACATCACGTGACCTGGTCTGGTGACCTGACCTGAGATGACCTGAAGCCAAGAATTTTACATAATGCGGGAAGTTCCTTTCTAAACAGGTATACAAAAAACGGCGCCGCTGCGCGCCGCTGTTTTTGCGCTATCTTCGAAAAACCGGAGGGGTGGGCGGATTTCGCCCCCCCTCCAGGGCGCGTGTTAAGGACTCATTCAATATCTACCAGAGTTTGTTCCGCAGATCTAAAGCCCTGGTTCATACCAATATGAATTCAATTCATGAAAAGATAACATATTTTACATCTAAGCAAAAACGTATTACAACCATTTGCAATTGTCCATACAAAACATCTTATTTCTGATGGTGGTGCAATACCAGCAGTAACTTAAATGTATACAAGTCAAGTGGACTCCAAAAACAATAAAGAAAGCGTTTTACTATACACCATGCAGTGTGTTCACTCAAATGGAACCAGATAGTAGCAATAGTTATTAGTGGATAGCCATGTGGATATAAATACAACACAACAAATAAACATCCCTAGATTTTGGGTTTGCCATACAGAACTGAGTCACATAGTGCCGGATATCCATTAGAAGAAAAAACATTTCACAAGACAACCAGATTTAACAACAAATATTGCACCTCATCAGCTACGGTGTCACTGTCTTGAACTGCTTGTTGCCGCTGCAGTTGTCTGCACTGGATGCGCAATTCCCCGCAAACACTGATAGGACAGCATCTTCTTTGAGAGTGCGTTTCCTTGCTACATCCCCTGAAACCAAAACAAGAATGATCTGAACAACAATCAGCTGTGATTCATGATGGCGATCACGGTACACATCACATGCTTGGTCATGTGCAGCACCCCTAACTGAAGTTATATGAGTCATTATGATGGCACACATCACATATGTGGGTCAACTCTTGGCACACTCCTGCTGTTACCTTACTTTTAAGTTGTCGCTGTTGCCTCACCACTTATGGTTCTGCTTCCTCTCCCACTTTGCAGAGCCTATGAACTTATGAACAGGTGCATGGTAGCAAGGTCATGGTAGGAAATGGTAGGAAACCATGGCTGGAGCAAAGCCACATTTTATTATCAGTTAGTATACAGTGTTTTCACCTGATATTGATGTCCCTTGTCATTACTGCTGACAAATACTCCAAGTAATGACTGATGTATGAATGAGCTGGAAACATTTCCCTAAATACCATGGTGAAAATGTACTCATCAACATGCTAATTACCTTACTTATAAGGTTTAAAGTCCTGTAGTCACTTTCCAGGAAGTGAGAACTGCACACTGTGCTGTAAGTCGAGGGCTTGAAACTTTGTTCAAGCCTGATCCTGGCTAGCCATGCCTTTCGGAGAGAGCGATTATTTGGCAACTTGTGGCCTCCCGCTCAGTGTTCGTCACGAGCCCACCAGCCCCCAGCCCAGCCCGGCCCAGGCCCATGGACACCAAGCCCAGGCCCGGACCAGGCCCAGCCAAATTCATAATATTGAGGCCCAGGCCCGGTCCGGCCCGTTCAGATTAAGCATATCAGTATTTTCACAAAATTTGCAATTATTATCCTAACATATTTACTTATATACTATAAATGTGAAACAATGAGCCAACTATGATGCTAACCAAAAAAAGAAAAAGCCACGGCCACAGCAGCCAGCCACAGCGTTGCTGTGGAAGTGAACTGCTGGCTAAAATATTTTTTTTTTCAGCTCTAACCTGAGCTTGTGCGACGCTCGCATAACTTCAAAATTGTCAGGCCCAGACCCATCCAGAGCCCAGTGATTTCCTTAAAGTTGAGGTCCAGCCCAGGCCCAGCCCCAGCCCAGGCCCAGGCCCAGCCCAGGCCCAGCCCAGGCCCAGCCCAGGCCCAGCCCAGGCCCAGCCCAGGCCCAGCCCAGGCCCAGCCCAGGCCCAGCCCAGGCCCAGCCCAGGCCCAGCCCAGGCCCAGCCCAGGCCCAGCCCCAGCCCAGGCCCAGCCCAGGCCCAGCCCAGGCCCAGCCCAGGCCCAGCCCAGGCCCAGCCCAGGCCCAGCCCAGGCCCAGCCCAGGCCCAGCCCAGGCCCAGCCCAGGCCCAGCCCAGGCCCAGCCCAGGCCCAGCCCAGGCCCAGCCCAGGCCCAGCCCAGGCCCAGCCCAGGCCCAGCCCAGGCCCAGCCCAGGCCCAGCCCAGGCCCAGCCCAGGCCCAGCCCAGGCCCAGCCCAGGACCAGGCCCAGCCCAGGCCCAGCCCAGGCCCAGCCCCGGCCCAGGCCCAGGCCCAGCCCAGGCCCAGCCCAGGCCCGGCCCAGGCCCAGCCCAGGCCCAGCCCAGGCCCAGCCCAGGCCCAGCCCAGGCCCAGCCCAGGCCCAGCCCAGGCCCAGCCCAGGCCCAGCCCAGGCCCAGCCCAGGCCCAGCCCAGGCCAAGGCCCAGCCAAGGCCCAGCCCAGGCCCAGCCCAGGCCCAGCCCAGGCCCAGCCCAGGCCCAGCCCAGGCCCAGCCCAGGCCCAGCCCAGGCCCAGCCCAGGCCCAGCCCAGGCCCAGCCCAGGCCCAGCCCAGGCCCAGCCCAGGCCCAGACCAGGCCCAGCCCAGGCCCAGCCCAGGCCCAGCCCAGGCCCAGCCCAGGCCCAGCCCAGGCCCAGCCCAGGCCCAGCCCAGGCCCAGCCCAGGCCCAGCCCAGGCCCAGCCCAGGCCCAGCCCAGGCCCAGCCCAGGCCCAGCCCAGGCCCAGCCCAGGCCCAGTCCAGGCCCAGGCCAGGCCCAGCCCAGGCCCAGCCCAGGCCCAGCCCAGGCCCAGCCCAGGCCCAGCCCAGGCCCAGCCCAGGCCCAGCCCAGGCCCAGCCCAGGCCCAGCCCAGGCCCAGCCCAGGCCCAGCCCAGGCCCAGCCCAGGCCCAGCCCAGACCCAGCCCAGGCCCAGCCCAGGCCCAGCCCAGGCCCAGCCCAGGCCCAGCCCAGGCCCAGCCCAGGCCCAGCCCAGGCCCAGCCGGCCCAGCCCAGGCCCAGCCCAGGCCCAGCCCAGGCCCAGCCCAGGCCCAGCCCAGGCCCAGCCCAGGCCCAGCCCATGGCGAACTCTGCTCCCGCTTCCTGCATTTATACAGTTGCCTCCCATTGCCCCGAAAACAGGGGTGCCAAGAAATAAAATGTGATAAGATATTTCGCCACCAAACCTTCAGAGTCCCCAAACGGACTCAACCTACACTCGCTTGATCTTCAGTTCATATTCCGCGCCGAATCGCTGTACGTTTTGCCGTTTAAAACGCGTTTGAAGCAAGTGCGCCACTATTGAGAACAACAGTTTGTCTTGATGCACAGCCCTAACATCTAGCGGCTAGAATAACGATTAGTGTCCCATTGAGAGTCTTGTAACTCGCAGGAGTTTAGAGTCTTGAGGCCAACAAGCTGACTTCAGAACGCTTGAAGAAGCGTTGATGGCCTCAAGAGCCATCCTCGAGCCATCCTCGGTCACTAATTAATGCTACAGCTCTGGACAGAAATGTTGCTCCAGCAAGGCAAGCAACGAAAGAATATAATGATCCGAGATCAGTTGCCTGTTTCAGACCTGAAACATAGGGGTCGGTGCGTGCTATTCACTTTATGTGGTATTAAATGAATAGGAAGCAGATCCTCTAACTGCTTCTCTCATATGAGGATGAAAGATCGAACTTCGAAGTTCGAACCTTGCATGGAAGAGAGGTTCGATTGGCAACTATTGCTATTTTCTGGCATCAGGATGACCTGCGCTGATTGGTCATTGCATGCAGTTCAGATGACGTCAGAAGCCGTAATCAATCAGGGTACTGAGAGGAGGTTGAAGGGTGCTTGGTGAAAGAGATTCGTCATCCGTGGATGAATGTCAGCCGATTCCGATGAAACGTGCCTTTTTCGTATACATACATGCGACATATGTATCTAAGGTAACCGCTCTCCACATGATTATTGACCAGTAAAACGCGCTTATTGGGTCAAGAACCGAACGGGTGGTTCTTTAACCCTCGCCCTACGGGAGCTTTTTTCACCTTCGCCCTAGGGGGGGGGGCGGGTCCTAAAAAAACATGTTACTTTACAAACCAAGCAACATAGAGCAACGCAGTAAGAACCAACATGTTGCCTGTCATGTTTGGAATCTAACGGTATGCAATTTTTAGGTTTCGGATCAACGAGTGACTTTCCAGGTCAAGTGAATGACCTCGATCGACCACGTCCAGAACAGCGATTTTGCTGTCAGAAACCCTCAAAATGAGAAATTTATAAATGTGCATAAAAAGGCATGTTCCTAGGCCAGTTTTTCCTCAGAAATACAGACAATGTAATTATTTATTCGTATCTGGCAAAAAAGTCCAAAAAAGTTATTTCAAAAAATGAAGTCATGAATTTCTTACATTTACGGAGCCATCACTCAGTCAAAAATAGAGATATTTCTTTGAAATTTTGTTTAAGTATGTTCCATACTTAGTTCTCTCACATATATTCCGTTTTTTTTAACATCTTTGAACATTTTGATTTTGTGGTGATTTTTCCAAAAACATCAGTTTGTTTTCATTTTGAGGGTCATAAACCCCAAATTTCACAAATTCGAGATCGCCATTTGAAAGAAAAGGACATTTTATATCTTTACTTAATTGCGTTTGCAATTTGCTTCTAAACTCTGTTTTCTACGATTTGTCAAACATTTATCGTTTTTCCACCAACATGACGTCATCAAAACATCATTATTTCCCAAATTTCTAAAAAAAAATCAATCAAATGTTTACAGCTTACGTACAATTGTTGTATACTTAGCTACTGAAAATTTCAGCAAGATGCGCCGCATGTCTAAAAAGTTATGCAAGAAAAACCTCGGGGGTGTCGTTTTAGGACCCCCGTAGGGCGAGGGTTAACCCGGGATTGAGTCCTCAGCCGAACGCTATTGACGGGGGAAGGGGGCGTTAAACGTCCCCCCGGGCTATCTTCCGAACCAATAATCGCAGCGAGGCGCGCAAGACGGCATTCGAAAGCTCTCAATGAGATGAATATAAAGCATGCTCAAACATTTCAAAGTCAGGTCAAATATCAGGTCACGGTCAGGTAAAAGGTCAAAATCGACGTATTTTAGTTTATGGGCCATACTTTCCAGCAAAAGCCATCGATTACGACCATGATCATTTAAAGTGCTGCCAAGGTATTATCCACATCCCGCATGGGCTAAAGTGAGATTTTTCTCAAAGGTCAAGGTCAAAGTCAGGTCACAGAAATTCACTATGCGCAAAATACCTACGAAAGTCATGCAACACATGTTTTATGGGATATTTGGCACGTAGAATTCGATAGTGATAGTCATTTTACCAACTTAATTCATTTACGTGAAGTTATTGCCAAGTTCAGGTCAAGTTCAGGTCACTGAAGGTCAAAATTGGAAATTGATAAATATAAATAAAGAATGCAAGTTTATAGACCAGTTTTCTCTCAGGAATACAGTGCTGGCATTCATTTGTATTATCTGGTCAATAAAAGCCAAAAACCGCAATTTCAAAATATGACGTCATGACTTACCCATACTTTAGATGTCATAAGTCAGTCAAAAATGGAGATATCTGTTTGAAATTTGGTATAGTAGTTGCCTAGGTATAGTTCTGACACATCATTCATTTTTTTAATAAACATTTTAGAAGATTTTGATTTTGTGATAATTTCCCCCAAAAAAGTCTTTGTTTTAGTTTTGAAGACAAAAATCCGAGATAGCTGGTTTGTAGCCCTTGCATTTTTCTATCTTTTGGCGTGTTTTTATTGCATTTTTCTTCAAATGTGGCATTTGTACGGCCTGGCAAATTTTAGCTAATTTTGGTTAAAACTCGTGTGTAGTGACGTCACTAAATTCGCTATAACTCTAGATAAAGAAATCGGCGAAATTTCTTCATTTTTTTCTCACAAAAGACGTACCCATGATTTATAAGAAGGTACCCGAAGTTTTACGGTGATAGCGCTATTAGTTTTTCAGGTATTGCGAAAATTAATCGGGGGGGGGGGGGGGGCGTTAACCCCCTCCCCCCAGTCAAAGGCGGGTTAAAGGGAATGTTTCACCTTTATGAAAGTTGTCAAATATACGCTGGTTGTAGTATAAAATATGAAGTAAGTGCTGCTGAAAACGATGATGATATTTTTTTACTCGGAAAGTCACTTAACTTTCTACAAATTAAGTTTTTAGATTTGGGAGAATTATGTCATTATTGAGCTATAGACCGCCACTGATTGGCTGACATAGTGGGATTGGCTGAAAAAGTGTCTGTCAGCCAATCAGCAGCTGCACCAGCCTGGAGTCATTTTGCAAATGGTAAATTAAATTGCTTAACAACGGCTAAGTTTTGGGGAAAATGACATTAGTAATTTAGACATTTCAATAACGGGCCAAGATAATGGCTATCTCAGTTTAAAACTAATATAAAGGTGAAACATTCCCTTTAACGTTATGTCACAATGTGAAAAGCACTTAAAGGGAAATAATTACCTTTTCCTACAAAAATGGAGTTATCACTTGAAATCGACAGACGAGACCAAAATATATTGTAAATTGATCACATTTTGCATATAAATATTCCTACTGAAAGATATTTCAAGTTAAAGTTGATCAGCGACCCACGCTTATAATGGTCGGTAGTGGGTACTCCAAGTACTTGGTAGCGAATTCCGATGCTCCCCGAAATCCGGTATTGCTTTTTGACGAAATGGTATGGGAAATATGCCTTCCACTCTGTGTATGGTGATTATGTGCCCTACTGACCTTAAAAATCAGCAAACATTGAATACAAAGCAACCAAATTAGCGGTTAACTTATGCACTCAACGATGGCCTAGTTAGTGGTTGCAACCCTCAATTTCTGAAAATTGGTTCATGTATTTTCAACATTAGAAGTTTTGTTTGTTTTGTCTCCGGCTGTATATAACACCTTCTTTAGCTTATCATGAAAAATAACAATTTCCCCAAAAAATCAACAAATATTGGGCAAACTAAATCGGAAGCTCACTTATGCACCCAACAGGTAACTATTTAGTGTCGGCGATTTGTTTCATTGACCAATCAGGGACGTTGCACGCTTCTTGGCGCACTTACTTCATTTCTGGCCCTATGTTGCCCCCGCTTGGGTCGGCGTGGGAGACCCCGACTATAAAGGACGACAGTCGCGTAGTCGTAAAAGCCCAATACCATATCAACACCTGGACCTATGGCTTGTTTATAAATACACATTCAAGCCAGAGATAGTGATGGAGCATAATGTTCGTTACCATATGCAAGTATATATTTTATTTTCCCAAAATGTAATTTGCGAAATATACAAAGTTATTTCACTTTTAAATTGAGATGCGATCAATTTGATACCATGGGTGTGTAATCAAATAATGCAGATAAATAAATCAAAAGGTCAATATTTCCCTTTAACCCTATTTGTAACAGGGGGGGGGGCGGATTCCGCCCCCCCCCCCCGGAGATCTCGAGATCTACCCGTCCGATTTTCAAAAATGAACCGGTGTTTGGTTCCCCTCAACACGATCTACATTTATAAATAAAGAAATAAAATATACATTTGGGATAGGGGGGCAACAGGGGGGGCAAAAACTACAAATTTTAGTGGTATTTTTGATCCAACATAGCTTTCATGTTTATCGACCGATTTTAACACAACTAATAGGAATCGATAGAGATTGAATCGGAAATTTATATTTGATGGTGACGTTTGAAAATCCAAAAATCATAGGCGTGTGCAGGTCACTCAATATGGGGGTGAAGTAAATGCGTAATAAAACCATTTTTTGATGTTGTTTTTTTGATAAATGAAATGGTATGTGATTGAAACATTAGAAAAAACAGTTATAAATCATATTTGTTTGCCATAGGCGGTACCAGGTTAGTGAAAAAGGGGGTAAAGTTGGGGAAAATATTAACCGCAGACAAGTTACTACCCAGCACTATAAATATGTTACTGATCATAGATAGCTCCTTTTTTCATGTTGTACTTCATCATAGGCGTATCCAGGATCCAAACTAGGGCGGCGCAAGACCTTTTGATAAGTATATTATCCGTTTTTATGATACTAACTAGTCAACAGTGACTATTTCACTTACAACTTCAATTAACATTGCTTACCTCCCTTTTTACCCTACCTGGACTCGCCTATTATCTTATAATCGTTCGTAGAGTAGCCTGTGGTGCGTGTTTTATCCGAAAACTGCAGTATGTTATGTCATTGTACGCCCATGCCTCTTAGTTTCCTTGCAATAATATGACCCCCTTTCTTCCATTCCTGAGCGTGCCTCTGCAAAAAATGACTTTATTCCCTTTTCTGGTCTCATATGTGCATATATTATTATAAGCTAAACGTATATTGCGCCGTTATCGCTGGCATATCGTCATCACCATGCCAGTCACCCCCCTTTTCATGTTCCTGAACACGCCCCTGAAACTCTATATGTAATAAATTATGCAAATAATGGAAGCAGAAGCTATCTTTTACATCTTGATAGTTATAAATGCCCCTTACATTGCTCTATTGGCTTCCCGCCAAGCATTGAATACTTCCTGGACCCCCCCCCCCTTTTCAAGCCCCTGAAATCGCCTCTGCCATGACATTTTGTATGATATTTCATTAACATCATCTAATTTGCACTTGTTGCAATCACGGTAAGCCGATATAACTCCTTCATACTTGATGCAGTTAGGAAGAAACCGTGAAGATCGCATTTCCGTATTTTCGCCAAATGTCGCCTCCGAACCCACCCAAAACTGTGCCCTGGAACCGCCTCTGTTCAAGTTAAGAACTCAAATTTTTTACTCCAAATGCGGAGTTCAATTCTATGAAAAGTCCCAAAATTGCATGGGCCTGCTCCCAGCCGTTCTGGAGATATCTTTGAAAAACATGAGGGGGGGCGGAATCCGCCCCCCCCCTGTTACAAATAGGGTTAAAGCTTTTATTCTGATTTTTTTTGGGGGGGCGGAGGCAAATTCCATTGTTTTTTCTGCCGGCAATCACGTGACTGGGCAGGTCAGCCGGGGCCTGCCGAGCGCGCGACCGGGGGTTGTGGCCGCAAACACCGCCATAGATAATACAGGGTTGTGCGTCGGCGCACACTGCTCCTAAACCCGACATGGTAGGTTTTAAAAATGTACTGCAATCATGGGCGGAACTTTGTATGTGGTTGGTGTGGAAAGATCCACACCATCTTGAAAGTTGGTGTGGAAAAGTCACACCAACTTTTAGATGCATTGCATTGCATTTTAGATGCATTGTGCATTGCTTATGACACTCTCAGCAATAGTTCCCCCAAAAAATTGTTGAACAACATACAGTAAACCATAAATTCCAAGAAAACATACAAGTATAGGTATTATCAATAGTTTATATTTAATAATATTTCATTGCCTGATCCTAATCTACTAACAATCTACTAATCAGTTCAAACATAACCACAAGTACCCAATTCTAAGAATCTCCTTTCAACTTTGCTTTCAAATATACCTTCAGGTTTTTCGTATTTCTTCTGCACAAAATATGTTAAATTAAAACCTGGCAGTTGCAATGTATGCAGACTGGACTTGGTAGGCAAGCGCACACCAAACTCACACGCCCATTACATTCACCATCCAATCTCCTAACCATAGCAAAGATGTCAATATGTGTGGGGCAGTCTAAATCCTGCCCCGAATGGGTTATGGGGCATATGCAGATGTGTGGTAAGTCGGTTAGGTTAACCTAACCTATCCTTACTCCAATACGTTATTTGTCTGTAATTTAAGTCACATTTAACATGAGTCACTCCATCTAAGGAATCCCTTCTCCCAAACCTAAAAACCTGCCCCATACTACTATAATGTTTCCCAGCCCTGACCCAACAAGATGATATATCGTTGAGAATGGTCACTTTTTGCACATGATTGGTTCAAAACTAACGTTGTTCCGCTAGACAGTTACCAATTCCAACTCTGCTGAGCCCTGACTAGAACTCTCCTGATCCACATATTGATATGTGTTGGTTAAGAGTAGCACACGTATATATCTACTAGAACCTCGGGCACTTTTGATATCAGGCTGCAGACTATTGTTGTTGTTTTGATGTGCGAGGCTATGTCTCAAAAGTGGCAGGAAGCGTGGATGCGCTGGATGTTTCCAATGAAATAGGGCAGAGTATTATTCCATGACCTAGAATAACTTAAAATCACCGAATTCTTATCCATCACCGTTTCGACCAATTCATCACCGAAATAACTTAACATCACCTTTTTGCTGATATCACCGAAATGACTGATATAACACCAAAATTACTTAAGACATCACCGGTTTGACTTTAATAATTACTATACTAATTATAATATTTACTACGTTGGGGCCGCAACGGCAAGTGGACACTGGCCGTGGCAGAGTCTGGCGGACGGCCTGGTGTGACAAAACAAATTATAATAACATAATCAAACCTGACCTAACCAGTGGCGTAACCAGGATTCACTCCAGGGGGGGGGGGGGGCATTTTTCAGGGGGGGGGGCATAAAGTAACCCCACCCAAAAAAAAAGGATTTGGCCCACTATATTGTTAGAGAAGCATATTTTCAGCATCTTTTCCTTTAAAAAATAAAACAAACATTCATTTTTTCTTCTCTCGACCAAATGGGTCACGTACGGACCTTCAGGGGGGGGGGGTCAATTTCCCCGTCCCCCCCCCCCCCCTTGTGTACGCCTATGGACCTAACCTTTACAACAATCACGGTTGCAGGGACCCACGTTTAGAACGCTCCGCTCGCGTTCGCTCGAGCTGCGCTGCGGCCCACCGGAATGGAATGGGGCTGTCGCCCCCGGACCCCCCCCCCCCAGACGATCTCGTAGATGTAACGGGTTTGCGCTTCTGCATTGTTCTGCAATTTCTTCCAGCATTGCAACATTTTTGGATATTTTTTGAAAACTCTTGTTTTGGTTAATTTTGGGTCGCTGAATTAAATGACATACATTTTGAGGCTCTCCGGCTTAACCTGCAACAATTAGAGCTGCTTGCAACAATGTGCAACAATTTGCAACATTTTTGGAATTTTGCTCACGTGATTTTTTTTTAGATCAGGAATCGAAATATGGCATTTTCAGAATGTTATATCCCCGTGTTTTCGAGATATTACTAAATTTTGTGGTTGTAAATGCAGAATCGAACTAGACCCGTACATACATTTTTGTTTTGGAGGCAGGTCAATCATCGGCGAACACAGGTCGCTGCACGGTTAGGGTGGCGGTGGGTTCCTGGTTCATGAGCCGGCACCAATGGCCCTCTGGATCCTCCTTACATAATTTCCCCAACGGTTTGTCTCCCAACCTATCACAGTGAGTTCCGAGAGCAGTTGCATGCCATATGTTGTATACCCTGTGTAACGCTACGCCGAGGTCCATCTCCCACTGGAACTAATACATTCGTACATCCTTTTACTCTGACTCTCCCCATGCATTCACTCAATCATCAATCTCTTTCATACTAATCAGTAAACCGTCAGGTTGAACTCCCGACCTCTCCTCTTTGCCCCCAGTGGTGCTTAACAGTACATCAGGGTAACAGGTGGATCATAGATCTTGTGGTATCTTTGTATTTAGTATTTGGGTCCCTTCTAAACTGTCTGCTCATTAGTGTGTACTGTCTGCATTTTAGTGTGTATTCGAATGACCGTTGAGTTTGGACGAATACACGCAGTCCGGTTTGTGACAAATGGCGACGAGGATGAGATAGACCAAGCTTTGATTTAATTCGTAATTTTGAGGTTATATAGACCTAGATTGGCTATATTAACTATCAAGTAGTGTCCAGACACAGTGAGTAGCCGTTGTTAGTGGATTTTGACCTAGATTTTGGCAGAATTTCACTGAAGGCAGGATGAGTCTTGGTCTGGATGCGCCACAAAAGTATCAGGAGGGAGAAGATTTTGAATTGTGGCTAGATGGATTTGAGCTGTATGTGTGTGCAGTAGGAGTGATCGGGATAGAAAGGAAGAGAGCTCTTCTATTGCATATTCTGGGAAAAGAAGTGCAGCAAAAAGTGAAAGCTCTGGGAAATGGAGAGCCAAATGAGAATGAAGATGCATATGAAAGAACAAAGAACCAGCTCACGGTGCTTTTTGCTCGGAAAACAAGGCCTGTGTTTGAGCGGAATGTTTTTCATAGCATGAAGATGACAGATAAAGATGAGGATGTGGACGAGTTTGTGGGTAGGTTGAAGAAGCAAAGCCAGAGGTGCCAGTTCGGAGAACAAGAAGGTGAGAACATGATCCGAGATCTGGTGATAGCCAAGTGCCCCTACTCAGGCCTGCAGGTGCGGCTTCTGGAAGCTGACAACCTGAGCTTGTCTCAGGTGGTCAAGATGTGGAAGTCCCACCTACAAGTGAGAGAGCAAGCAGCCAAGCTGCAAGGGATGAGCCTGCAGGAGGAAAAGCCACCTGTCCAAGACGAACCCAAACCAGAGGAGGTGTGCAGAGTTGGAGTTCGGACAAGCCAGAACAACCAGAAGTGGAGGACGACAAGACATCATGAAGGAGAAAGGCGGAATCAGGCACGCAGTGAAAGGCCAATGATCTGCTACAGGTGTGGGGAAGAGGGTCATAAAGCGGCTCAATGTCAGGCAACAAGGGGCCAAACCTGCTCCAAGTGTGGAGGAAGAAATCACTTCGCGAAGGCCTGCAGGAGCAGAATGGACACACAGAACCTGAGGAACAGAAGGTTTCCCCAGGTTAACACCGTTGACGAGGACTTTGTGTTCTCGACTCAAGGTCCGAAGGAGACTGCACTGGTGACTGTGTTCATCAACAAGCAACCAGTGAAGGTGATGGTGGACACAGGAGCCAGTGTGGACATCATGGCCAGGACTGACTTCCGGATGCTGAAAGGCATGCAGGTGAGCAAAACGAAAAGACGACTGATGCCCTATGGGACTGACATACCCCTGGCACTGGACGGACAGTTTGTGGCGACAACAGGCACTAAAGAAAAGCAGGTGGAGGCATGCTGGGTGATTGCAGCCAAAGGCAAAGTGTCCCTGCTGAGTGGAGCGACAGCTCAGCTCCTAGGACTTGTAAGTCTGACAGAGCACGTCCAGGCGGTGAAGCCGGATGAGCCAAAAAGGACAATGAAGGAGGTTCTAGACCAGAACGCAGAAGTGTTCAAGGAAGAGCTAGGAAAGATTGACCAGATCAAAGCAAAACTGAGCCTGAAAAAGGAGGCAAAGCCTGTGTTCAGGAAAGCCAGGTCAGTGCCATACGCACTACAAGATGCAGTTGATGAGGAACTGCGTAAATGGGAAGAAGATGGTGTGGCAGTGAAGGTGGAGTACGCAGAGTGGGCCTCACCCCTGGTGGTGGTCCCAAAACCAGGCGGAAAGGTGAGGATCTGTGGGGACTTTAAGGGCACAGTTAACCCACAGCTAGAAGTCCCGCAGTACCCCATGCCAAACCTGGAGGACATCCTGACTACGCTGACAGGTATGCACAGCTTTTGCAAACTGGACCTAAGCACAGCTTACCTGCAAATGGAGCTAGATACAGATAGTCAGGACATAACCGTGCTAAATACTCCAAAAGGGCTGCTCAAAATGAAAAGACTTCCATATGGTATCGCATCCTCCCCAGCACTGTTTCAGGGAGCGATGGAGAGGATCCTGCAAGGACTGAAGGGCGTCACATGTTCCCTGGATGACGTGCTCATTGCAGGTACATCATACCAGGAGACGGTGGAGCGCCTGCACGAAACGCTGCAGCGACTCAAGAAATGGAAGATCCGACTCAACAAAAGCAAATGCCAGTTTATGCTTGAGTCAGTGAAGTACCTGGGAGTGGAGATAAGCGCCCAAGGGGTGAAACCAGTGGCTGAAAAGCTGGATGCTGTTCTGGAGGCACCACAGCCTAAAAACCAACAGGAGTTGCGCAGCTTCCTGGGAGCTGTCAACTTCTATGGGCGGTTCGTGCCAGAAATGGCCACAGTGGCAGCACCACTCAACAACCTGCTCCAGAAGAACGTGACGTGGAAGTGGACCAGAGAAGAGGAAAGCTGCTTTAAAGAGCTGAAGAAGAGACTGGCGACAGCACCGATCCTGGCCCACTACAACCCAAAGCAACCGGTGCGGCTCATCACTGATGCCAGCCCGTACGGCATCGGGGCGGTGCTGGTGCAAAAAGGCCAAGACGGTGAAGAACGACCAGTGAGGTTCGCATCAAGAACGCTGACAAAGGCGGAGCGAAACTACTCGCAAATCGAGAGAGAGGGTCTAGCGGTAATCTTCGGGGTCACCAGGTTCAGGCAGTACTTGTGGGGTCGTCGGTTCACCCTAGTCACCGATAACAAGCCGCTGTCCTCTATCCTGGGGCCCAAGACGCAGTTCCCAGCCCTCGCCGCTGCTAGGCTGCAGAGATGGGCTCTGATCCTGGCGGCGTACACGTACGACGTGGAGTACCGGAGGTCGGAGGAGATCCCGATGGCGGACTTCTTGTCGCGCCTCCCCTACACCAAAGGTGTGCACAGACAAGACGAAGCGACGGTCTGCTTCCTGGATAACATGGAGAAGCTCCAACCACTCACCGCAGACAAAATCAAGCAGGCGACAAGCAGGGATGTGCTGTTGTCAGAGGTATGCCAGTATGTGAGGATGGGATGGCCAGCAAGACTATCTGGAGAACTGCAGGCCTTCAGCAGCAAGAAGGAAGAGCTGTCCATCACCAACGGATGTCTGCTCTGGGGTGCGAGAGTCATCATCCCCAAGACGCTACAGAACAGAGTGCTGGAGGAGCTGCATGACAGCCATCCGGGCATCACCAGGATGAAGATGCTCGCCAGAAGCTACGTGTGGTGGCCAAAGATCGACAAGGACGTTGAAGATCAGGTAAAGCAATGCGCAGGATGTCAAGAAACGAGGAGCGAAAGACCGTCAGTGTTCCTGCACCCATGGGAGCACACCAAAAATCCCTGGGAGCGGGTTCACCTGGACTTCGCAGGCCCAATGCGAGGGAGGTATTTCCTCGTGTTGGTGGACAGCCACTCGAAATGGCCAGAAATCGTGCCGATGAGGGACATCACGGCCGGTGCAACCATAAGGGAGCTGACCAGCATATTTGCTCGGTTCGGCATCCCGATCCAACTGGTCTCTGACAATGGACCGCAGCTGACGTCCCAGGAGTTTGAAAACTTCATGGAGAAGCTGGGCATCAAACATATCAGAGTGGCACCGTATCGACCGCAGTCAAACGGTTTGGCTGAGCGGATGGTTCAGACCATGAAGAACAGCCTGAAGGCGGCTATGACCACAGGAGACGGCCGACCTGTAGAAGCACTGCTGGGGTCGTTCCTGATGAAGTACCGGAACACGGAGCACGCAACCACAGGAGTGGCGCCGGCCGAGGCGCTGCTGGGCCGACGGGTCAGAACGAGGATGGACCTGCTGCGACCAAATCCAGCAGCAAAAGTGCTGAACGCCCAAGCCAGCCAGATGAGAAAAGCGAGACAGTTCCCAGAGTTCACAGTCGGCGCAGCAGTCCTCGTGCGAAACTACGCTGGAGGAGCCAAGTGGAAGAGAGGGAGAGTGGTAGGCCGTACCGGTCCGGTGTCGTACACGGTGACCGTGGACGGACTGGTGTGGTCCCGCCACGCCGGACAACTCCTTCCAAGCGACAGCAAGGAAGAAGACAGCAACAGAGCGCCAAAGGTCAGGATGCAGCATAGCACCGGTTCGTATGACGCAGCGAGTCTGGCGGGTGCTTCAGGGTCCACAGCACCGGAGACACGCAGCACAGGAGCGCAGAACACCACGGCAGAGACACCTTCATCGAGCGCGGAGGAGCAAGTGCCGCGCCGCTCAACTCAAACGCCGCGCTCCTCAACGGAGACAGCGGCCGAGGAGGAGCGAGGAGAGCAGCCGGCAGGCGCCGAGACGCCTCGCCGAACAGGACAACAGCAGCCGCGGGGTGCCGAGACGCCTCGCGAGACGGGACCGGAGGAGCAGCCGCGAGGTGCCGAGACGCCTCGCGGGACGGAGAAACGACAGCAGCCGCGGGGTGCCGAGACGCCTCGCGAGACGGGACCGGAGGAGCAGCCGCGAAGTGCCGAGACGCCTCGCTGCAGGGACCGAGTCGAGGCGGACGAGCCAACGTCGATGGCTACGCCTGGTTCAGCGACGACCAGGAGTGGTCGTAAGGT
Source organism: Chirona hameri (assembly GCA_036785665.1). Taxonomy (NCBI): domain Eukaryota; kingdom Metazoa; phylum Arthropoda; class Thecostraca; order Balanomorpha; family Balanidae; genus Chirona; species Chirona hameri. Next base: position 65,533 of record JAXIVJ010002942.1, read on the forward strand.
GAATTTACCTTGTAAATATCAGGACTATGTCAAAAGTGTCATGTGTCAAAGTGTGAGGTAAACCTTGGTACAGATGAGTTCACTTCAGTTGGAAGGAACTGTTTCTCGTGTCTTCTGCTTGGAACGTTGGTATGGTAAATTATTGTCTTGCAAATTGTAACTCGTGTTGCAGAACTGAAACTTGCCTGTAATCACTCAAGCTATGTTTGATGGTAGTTTGATGGTTCAAATCTGATGGTAGTTTGATTTAGGAGGGATGAGATGTGGTATCTTTGTATTTAGTATTTGGGTCCCTTCTAAACTGTCTGCTCATTAGTGTGTACTGTCTGCATTTTAGTGTGTATTCGAATGACCGTTGAGTTTGGACGAATACACGCAGTCCGGTTTGTGACAGATGTTAAAATTATTCTCTGATTTCAATAGCAGTTTCGTTATGTGTATTTTTCCACACTTCATTTAATCCAAATTCAAATATGAATAACCTCACACATGCCTTTCTGTCTGGGTGCATTCCTGCCGCTCACTACTGCTGGGTTCCACGACTTACTGCGTCCTGTTGTGCTCAAATCGCCAATCCTCACCGCCTCAGCACCCGGACTCCTATACTGTGGGAGTATATATATTATTGGGAGTATATATTTATACTGTGTAGTTTATATTGTATAGTGTATAATGTGTAGTGTATATTGTGTAGTGTGCATTGTGTAGTGTATTGTATGACTATAGTGCACCACCTGTCTTGTTTCTGTACTCGGTACCCGGTACTCGGTACTCGGTACTCGGTACTCGGTACTCGGTACTCGGTACTCGGTACTCGGTCCTCGGTATTCGGTACTCGGTCCTCGGTACTCGGTCCTCGGTACTCGATCCTCGGTACTCGGTACTCGGTACTCGGTCCTCGGTACTCGGTACTCGGTACTCGGTCCTCGGTACTCGGTACTCGGTCCTCGGTACTCGGTACTCGGTACTCGGTACCCGGTACTCGGTACTCGGTACTCGGTACTCGGTACTCGGTACTCGGTACTCGGTACTCGGTACTCGGTCCTCGGTACTCGGTCCTCGGTACTCGGTACTCGGTCCTCGGTACTCGGTACTCGGTCCTCGGTCTTCGGTACCCGGTACTCGGTACTCGGTCCTCGGTCCTCGGTACTCGGTACTCGGTACTTGGTCCTCGGTACTCGGTGCTCGGTACTTGGTTACCAGAAACAGTTGGACTTCAATAAATATATCAGTAAACATTGCTCACCAAAACAAACATTAAACCTCGGAACCTTGAATTGAGTATTTAATTACATCGAGCCGCGAAAATTGCATTACCCTGCCTTGTAAGCATTGCAGTCACATGGCTTGTCCCTACATATATATTATTACGTTAATATTATTAATTATATTACGTTAATTCCCTCTCAATCTGGCGTTCCATCAGTCGCTCATCGATATTCCTTCCTCAGTCACCCTTCAGCCCCAATCCCGAATTATAGCAATAGGGAATTCACATAAGTGACGAAGGTTTATTTACAATAATGGTGCACCAACCGTTTGTCAATTGTCCCGTGGGCATAATACAAGTCGTCATATATACACCGGCTCGGGTAACATCAAGTCAGTCCAATCAGTCCAAACAGTCAAATCAGTTAAATTAGTCGCGTCAGTTTGATCAGCCAAATCAATAGTCAAATATATGCAATCGGCAACCACCACAGCATTGGCACAACCTCGATAATTGGTTGCATTGCGAACATGACGTCCCCAAAAAAAGACACCCTATCAGTCATAACGGATCAGAATGAAACTTTTAGCTCGATGGAGCAAATTTTAGACTGAGGGTCACGACAAACGGACCAGTTTATAACCATATTATTGACACATAATCGAGATATTCCTGCGGCTAATGAGTCAAACAATATAGGAGTCTTAAGCTATAACAAAAATGGTCCGTATGCATTTCAGGTAACCCATCAATGATAATTTAGAGCTCGCTGCGCCCTGGCACTGACACACAACACAAATGATCATACCGTGACTATATGGCCAAACAATGACCAAATGGCAGGGGAGTTAAAAAACAAAGAAAACGGCCGAAATACTGTGCAAATTAAATTTGGTGGCATTGAGATGTACCCAAAAAAACTGGTTGGGATATAAGGAGGGTATAAAGGATTGTGCAGATTTTCCGACCTTACTTGATGTGATATGCGGCTCGTTTCTCCAGTATGAAATTTATAGAACTAAAAACAACAGCAAATCCTGAAGGCCATCACCGACTTTTTTCTTGAGTCTGCCTCTCCAACCTGACTTGTGGTGGTGCATGCCACGGCTTCTTGTCACCCGTACAAATTTAGCAAAGTAAACAAACAACAAATCTTCCTGGTCCCAGTCCTTCGGCCTGTCACCAACTTCACCTCTGAGACTCATAGCCGTGACCCCTTGCCTCGCGGCGAGGAGCCACAGCCAGCCTCCCTCAGTCACTCTCGACCTCCGTCTCCTGAGACTTACTTGGGCTGTTTGGAGGCCTGGGCGCACTATCGGCAATTTAAAGATCGGTCCCGTCCTCGCTGCTCTGCTGTTCGACCTGCCGACCCCCCTTTACCCCTCAGTGACCTGCCGACCCCCTCAGTCATTGCCTTGCAGGCCCTTTTATCAACATTTCTTTCTGTAATCAGGTCAGTTGCCAGATTGGTGCCTTGCTGCCGTGATTTGTTTCTTCTCCTCTCGGTTTTATTTTCGCTTCCCTTTTGCTGTCCTGTCATTGGTTCTTCTCACCCGGCGGCAGCGGCCGGTGGATGCCTGCGGCGGCCGGAACTGCTGTCTACAGCGGCCCCGAGGCGGAGCTCGCTGCCGTGATCTAGGTCCAGATCCTGCGTAGAGACTTCACACCGTACGTGACCCGGTCCGCTGGCCGGCGCTCACGTTTAATGGTGTCTCGCAGCTGCGGTAATGACGTTATTTCTTTGGCCGGGGGTGTCGTAATAGCGACACTCTACCGGTGTCCGGGTTTTGACGAGGGTATTTGTCACATGCGTGGGTGGCCTCAGTCGGCGTCTGCAATGTCGGAAGCTTCTGGTGTCCACACGGCCGCCGTTCTTTCCATGTTCAATTTGGAAAATATATAGCTTTTGCGAAGTTTCTCTTCTTTTACTTATATTTGCACTCCGCTTTGTTTCTTTTTGGGTGTAATTTTAAAATGTGGCTCGTTACATAGACAAGTGACAACTAGTTATACTATTTACTAAGCTGTGGCCGCAACAGACACTGGGACAGACAGTGGCAGAGTCTGGCGGGCGGCTTGGTGTGACAGGACAAATTGTAATAACATAATCGAATTAGTTCCGCAAATATCGGTTACGGTATAATTAATCGGTTACGCAAATGATAGATTCCCAAAGGCATCCTGGTTATGCCCTATTTATACCCTATTACCCTATACGTTAATTTCGTAGCATCGGTGATGAAACCAGCTGTTTCGGTGATGAAAGCAACGTTTCGGTGTAGGTTTAGTTCTTTTGGTGGCGTTTATTTTCGGTGATATGTTCAGTTTTTTTTCTTCGGTGATCAGAATAGTCATTTCGGTGACAGGATTAATTTATTCCGCTTTCCAAATTCCCATAAGTCAACAGACAATGTTTACATACATTGGCGGATCCAGGGGGGGGGGGGCATCAGGGGAAAATGCCCCCCCCCCCCCCCCCCCCCGCCCCCCCCCACAAGAATATGAAGGAGCATTCAATACAAGTATGCCTCCCCGCGCGTCCCCCGCACTGAACGTGTAAAACAATGATCTTGGGGGAAAACTTCATGAAAACGGGAGTTTTTTCTCGAGTGATTGCATTTGAAGTTTTGATGTATCCCTTTCTTTCAATGATAGACAAAACAGCGCACATAGTGCAATTCAAGCAGACCCGGTGACACTTAACCCGCGCCCTGCGGGGGGGGGGGCAGAATCTTCCCCCTAACGGATTTTCTCCATACCTTGAAAACTATGATAGATATCAACGGTACCTTATGCTGCATCAATTATACATATTCTGACCGAATTTCAATGAAATTGATGTAGTATTTTGGGAGATAATGACGTTGTAATGACGTCATGTCATGCTATTTTTGGTGGAAAAACGATAAATGTTTCAAAAATCGTAGAAAATAGAGTTTTAAAGCCAACTGCAAATAAAAACGTCAAAAGAAGGAAAATGACATTCTCTTTAAAATGGCTATCGCAGATTTTTGCAACGTTAGGTTTTTGCCCCTCCCCCTCCCCCCTCACAAAACAAATGGGGGGGGGGAATTTCCTTAATCAATTTTTGTGAATTTGAAAAGCGAATTTATTAAGGTCGAATACCAAAATAAGGTGACTGACCTAAATCGGCGGATAGCAAAATGGAGGTACTTTTTGCCTAAAAAAGATGCCCCCCCCCCTAGGGTGGGTCTGCTGCCAGTCCACACCAACTTTGAAAACGTTTCTCCACCCATGACTGCAATAATATTACGACATTTTGTGTGCAAATTTTCTGTCATATCGAATCATAGGCGTACACAAGGGGGGGGGGGGGGGGGCGTGACAATTGTCCCCCCCCACCCCCACCCCTGAAGGTATGTACGTTCCCTTCTTTGGTCGAAAGAAATGAATGATTTTTTTGATTTTTTTAAAGAGAAAAATGGTGAAAATATGCAATTTTAAAAATATAGTGAGCCAAATCCGGTGAGTTTTTTTGGGGGGAGGGTACTTTATGCTCCCCTGAACAAAAATTGCCCCTCCTGGAGCGAATCCTGGGTACGCTACTGTATGGACTGAGTAGTTGCGAAACCAAATAAGCTGCTGTAAACTATGGCTATGGTCGAGCCTCTCATACGTAGATTTTGCTTACTTGACGGAGGACCTTGCGTCCGCGCGGTAATTATGCCAGTTAACTGGAATTGCACCATTTCGTGGTAAGAGTAGGTTCTACGCAAACGAATGAACATTCATACGACTTTTGCTCCCACAATGCCAATCAAGTTTGAACATAATATGTAAGAAGTGGGACAAGTGACACGATCAGGGCTGTAACTGTAAACAAAATAAGTAGGGGGACGCTCCCATTCACCCTTTTGTGGCAAAAAGGTACCCCCGTTTTTTTCCCTCCGCGGATTTGGGCCGGTCACCTTATTTTGGTATTCGAGCTTAAGAAATTCACTTTTTTAAATCACAAAAATTGACTTGTGGATTTGTTTTCCCGAAAAAGTGTATTTTTATTTTGTGGGGTCCAAAGGCCAAAATTTCGAAAATCCGAGATAGCCATTTTGAAGAAAATGTAATTTCTTTTCTTTATTATGACACTTTTTATTTGTAATGTGCTTCAAAACTCTATTGTTTATGATTTGTCAAACATTTATCGTTTTTCCACCAAACATGTCATGTCATGACGTCATTAAAACGTCATTATCTCCCAAATTACTACATCAATTTCATTGGAATTTGGTGAGAAGACGTAGCACTGATGCAGAATAAGGTACTAAAAGTTTCACGCATATATCTATCATAGTTTTCAAGTTAATGAGAAAATCCGGGAGGAGCAGATTCTGCCCCCCCCCCCCCCCCCAGCGGGGCCCCGCGCCCCGCTGGGTGCCACTGGGGTTGCTTGAATTGTATCAGGTGCGCTGTTTTGTCTATCATTGAAAGAAAGGGTTACATACAAACTTCAAATTCAATCACTCGAGAGCAAAAGTTCCGTTTTCATGAAGTTCTCTCCTAAGATCATTAGTAAGATCATTAAGTTTTTCACGTTCAGCGCAGGGAACGCGGGGAGGGGGGGGGGGCATACTTGTATTGCATGACCTTCCCCCCCCCCAGATTCCTGTGGGGGGCATTTTCCTCTGATGCTCCCACCCCCTGGAACCGCCAGTGAGGGTAATAGAAGGATATATGTATCTGTGCCACAGGGCTGGGGAAAGTTGCCGTTCTGCCATTCTAATCGGCGACAAATCTATAGCCATCGGTGGAGTAATCGGTGACAAATCTTAGACAGACAGGTAGGTACCACACCTTTGCAAATTATTACCTCTCTCATGATTCTCGCACCTAGATATCATTAAGTTTCCCAATGGAAATCACAACTCTAAATAATGTTGTTTTTCTAATGCGAAAACCAACTTTCGGTTAATCCTGCAGCTCCAAAATAATCCTGCAGTTCTAAAATAATCATGCAGGTAAAAAAAAAACATAAGCAAGCGATACAACGAGTTCGTTTGTTCACGGAACAAAACATGCGCAATAACAGCGATAATGAGCACTGTGCGTAGCCTGGCGGCTGGGAAACGGAACGTGAACGCCACACGCTATTCAATTACAACGGAGACAGAATGGCAGTGTGGCTCCGTTAGGCTCCGTTGAGATATGCAAGTACGGAACAGAGGCTGTCCAGCGGGGCGATAGTGATTTTTGTGTTGCGCAAGATTTGTACGCGGACTGCGGCTCGCAGGGGGTGACACCGCTATAGCCACTTCGTTTGAGCCAGATGCTTGATGTGATGTCACTGGAGGCAGAGTCACGGCATGTCACGGCGCGTTTCACAGCATATCCGGCAATTCAGTGGGGCAGAATCATACAATTAAGCATGCGGTAGGAATTAATGGGCACTGGTAATTCACCACGCTCGTCTTCGTGAATCCCTGTCCGTACGAAACAGCGAGCTGTAACTGGCGGCTGACTACGCTTGCTGCGTGAGTGCGGCGCCGACGAAGGAGCCGGCTACCGCCAGTGACGTCATCTGTTGGTCAGCCAAGTTCAAGGTTGAATGGCTCGTGTCCTTACCAAATCGTTAGGCTGCCTAAGTTTACATACCTTCTGGCTTTCCAGTAAATACCAGTAGGGTGTCATCCCGGGATTCCCCATGTATCGGCTGCCGAGCGGCTCAGCATTAGCAAGGACGTCACTGGTGCTCTGGTCCAGTCGTGGCCGGCCCCGTCACCGCAGCTGCGCTTTCGAGCGTGTTGCTGTTTTTTGACAGGTGTTGACGAGCGGCGATTTTAAGTCGTCGCTGTTAGATAAGTAATTTAGGTAGTTAGGTTGCAAGTCTATGCTTTTGAAATATTTTGATTTTTCAAAGTTTAAAAAAAGAAGCATATCTTGAACATTAAAAAAGTGAACAATGACATTTGCAACACTGCACCGGGGCTGGGGTAGCGTATATTACACTTCAGCCAGACCGGGGAAGCGTATGGCCGTCTCGCCCCTGAGCCAGATCAGGGCAGCGTATGGCCGTCTCCTCCCTCACCCGGACCGGGGCAGGCAGCGTATGGCCGTCTCACCCCACATCATGAATTAAGAGAGGGGTAATTATCCGCGGTAAACGTAATCTTAAATAGGTCCGTACCTTAGGCGCAACTATCCGTATCCCGTTCGAAATATTCGCACCGCTCCGAGACGCGTGCGGCGACAGCCGTGTCGGACGAGAGCACCAGTGACGTCACGCTAATGATGAGCGATTGGGGCGGTAAAATCCCCGGATGACTCTACCTCTCTTATATGGCCTTGGTAAATACTAAATATGTGCAAGTGTTGACATCAGGATCTGGTGGCTAAACTTTGACGTATCGGGTGTTCTTCAGAGGATGTGGCATGGGTGCCAAATAACCTTGGTAGTTGTGGCGCCTGTAAACTCCACTGATTTGCCTGTGTATATGCTTAACTTCACTTAAACTTAGTTGGTAGGTACAGGGGCGCAGGAACTATGTTCAAGTTGGGGGGGGGGGGGGGGGGGGAGGCATTATGAAGTTGATTCTTTCCGTGCAACGCCCATAGGCGTAATGTTAAAATCAAAGATGTTGGAGGGGGGCGGCTGCCCCTTGCCCCCTGTTCTTATGCCTATGGGTAGGTACAGAAGCGTCACTTTTTTATGCAATTTGGTTATCTTTGACTAAGGTAGTGTGCAGCACTATGCACAGTATGACAGCATATCAGTCTATGGTCAAATTATATTTTTGGAAAGTTTCCTTTTTGGAAATTACCTCTATAAATGGGAACGCACTTCCCAAAAATGAGAACGCTGATGACGTAAGCGTTCCCATTTATGGAAAATATCGGGGGTCCCTAGCTTTCTAGAGATGTATGCATTTCATGTATAAAAAGCGCGAGTTTTACCTGGCGGATTTGGATTCTGCATAGTGATTAGCATTTTCTACCCCTTGAAGTAAAAAATTCCACCCTTGAAGTCACACTTTTTTGCTCATTTACATCAACGTCTGCTAGACATTGAAAACAAACACTGGGAATATTGCGTTTTTAGAATATTTAGGAAATATTTGGCGACGAAAGAGCATTTGTATGCTATTCAGCATATTGTGTTTAGTGATGGCATGACCTTGCAGAGTCGGTTCCCATTACAAATTGCCATGTTCAGCCGATTGTGGTGTAATGTCGTGCTGGATTGACAAGGCATGTGGTGAGACTAAATATATATTTTGTGTGATTTGGATTTGTTTTATATGCCTAATTGTGGTCATTTTGGAAAAACGAGTGCTCATTTCCCTTATATATCATAATGGCTGTTCCTTAACGTAATATTTCTTTAATAACATTGTTCTTTATGTTGGGGTTTCACACTCTGGGTTGTTATGCACAATGGTGGATATAATTTGGAGTGATATATTTATATGATTGAGCAATATAAATTAATTTGTTAAACATATAAATGATACTTCAGTGTTTGAATTACAATGTTTGACCAGCTTTTCTTGTATATATGTATGACTGTGGTAGACATGACAGAATTTGGAAAAGATGGCAGGAGCCTCACCACTGACTTCACATGGTTAATGAAAAACTAGAGAGTTAAAAGCAGGGAAAATGACTTCCTACTGGGCCAGTATGCAAAACGTGGCAGAAACGTCAACAAGATATTTGGGGCAGCCCAAATCCTGTCCCAAATGGGGCAGCAAGCTGCCCCATTTCAGTTTGGGATTTTATGGTAAAAGTTTCTATTTTTGGAAACTTTTCCATTTTTGGAAAATGTGTTCCCATTTCTAGAAGTAATTTCCAAAAAATGGAAACTTTGGTGGGGTGGGGTGCAGAGTGATTCTGAGGGGCCATCTGATTTGTTGTGTTCTATATTCATTTTGTGCTTTCAACGCCTGTGTCATTGTTGACAACTCTTGACGTAAGGAACATTGAACATGCCATTGACCTATATAAGTAGACGAACTACTCCAGCTGTTGCGCCGCCCGGCAGCCGTTCCCGGTTGAAGCGACACTAGCGCCGCAGCGGAGAAGGCATGAGTTAGCGCGGCAATGCTTTTGCTATGGCGGATGGACGATATTTGACAATAATCACCGTGCACGTTCAGGCTGAATATTTTTATTCCATGTTATTCATTATGAAGGTCTCTACGTCCTCAAACTTTTTCCCATGCGCTACCTCACGAGATTTTTGAGTTACAGGCCGACAAATATCGCCCTTCCGCCAGAGCAAAAGCATTGCCGCGCTAACTCATGCCCCTCTCCGCTACGGCGCTAGTGTCGCCTAGCGGGAACGGCTGCCGGGCGGAGTAGTTCGTCTATGCCTATATATGTCAATGATATTTGCATGCTGGTGCACAATATGGCAGCACGTTATGATGTCATAGTACTATGTGGCAGATGGCAGCATTGCAAAAGTAGCAACATAGTGCACCAAGACATCATTTTAATACCTTATTACCACAAATTGACTCCAGTAGTCATCGCACACTAAAACGCCAATCAACAAAACCTATGTCTGTCAGTATCAAACGTTTTGTCTTGGAAAAGTTGACAAAATTGTAGGGAAAAAAACTGGTGACAAACTTGGGGCTTCAGAATCCCAACGGTGACACACAGCTAGGTTTTCCCAGCCCTGCTGTGCCATTACACTCGCGCCGCTGCGTAGCGATAATATCTATTTCAATTGTTTTGATCGCGTTTTTCATGAACATAAAAGCAAATATAGACGTAAATATAGACGGAAAATGGCAAATAGTTTTGGGCATAAAATGGAAAATCAACAGCTTTTTGTTCATTTGTAATACTTAAAAATCACTATGTTTAGCTTCACGTCATCATCAAAGATAAATTTCACTCTGATAATGACGAGAAGCCGAATATAAAGTGTTTTTATTTTATTGCATTATTACAAATGAGCAAAAAAAGGCTATTGATTTTCCATTTTCTGGTTCTACAAATACTTATAAATACCAATTTCGGCGACTTTTGATTTGGAACCTGAAATGTTGTGGTCTGGGCCATTGCAACTGAAGCGTCGCGTGATGACCTCTCCGCTGTCTCCCATAAGTTTTGGACATATACATCTTAAACGGAAATGACGAAGCCAAATTACTTTGGGTGCTTATGAGTAATCAGTGATCACCAACCGCAAAAACAGCGATTATTTTCCACTCACTGCTGCCAGACGTAACAAATCATTTTCCTCTAGACATCAGAGTTGTTTTACATGAAAACCTCAATTTCAAAAAAATTATTTGAAAAAAAGACCCTGGTTGAAAATTCAGAGGTTTTGTGAAAATCTTCCCTGAGACGTCACTTCAAAACCTCCAGATTTCAGGAAAACTTCTGAAACTGGCAGCAGTGTTCCCGCTGTCTTCTTCGCCGTCATTTTGTTGGGACCGTCACATACAAAGATATACGCCACGGGAGGAACACGCTATCACACCCTCGAACATACGCACATGCAAGACACTTATATTTGAAAACAACTCTGATTTCAAATCTAAGGACACAGTTAAGGAGAAGGAAGACCGTTTCAGGTGCGTCCCCCAATGCGTCCCCATAGTTATCTGAAAACATTCAGTTTTCAGAAGTAGGGGGACGCGCGTCCCCCTGCGTGGCAACCATGGACACGATGACACATGATTTAAGCGAAAAAGAGATGCGAAGTTATTCTCATACAAAAAATTATTGTTTTTAGGGGCATACATCACACATAATGGATATGTAAAAAAAATGTGACGCGAAGAAACATGCGAGCACTGTGGATACAAAAAAAAAAACAGATACAAGAAGTGAGTAGACACATTGTCTTGGTATACGCGTTTTGCGTTTACAAACTGTCATACAGGCGACAAAGGTGTGCGTACTAATGCGTACTAATGCGTACTAATGCGTACTAATGCGTACTAATGCATACTAATGCATACTAATGCGTACTAGTGCGTACTAATGCGTACTAATGCGCACTAATGCGTACTAATGCGTACTAATGCGTATTAATGCGTATTAATGCGTATTAATGCGTACTAATGCGTACTAATGCGTAATAATGCGTACTAATGCGTACTAATGCGTATTAATGCGTATTAATGCGTATTAATGCGTACTAATGCGTACTAATGCGTACTAATGCGTACTAATGCGTACTAATGCGTAATAATGCGTACTAATGCGTACTAATGCGTACTAATGCGTACTAATGCGTACTAATGCGTACTACTGCGTACTAATGCGTATTAATGCGTACTAATGCGTACTAATGCGTACTAATGCGTATTAATACGTATCAATGCGTACTAATGCGTACTAATGCGTACTAATGCATACTAATGCGTACTAATGCATACTAATGCATACTAATGCGTACTAATGCGTACTAATGCGTACTAATGCGTACTAATGCGTACTAATGCGTACTAATGCGTACTAATGCGTACTAATGCGTACTAATGCGTACTAATGCGTACTAATGCGTACTAATGCGTATTAATGCGTACTAATGCGTAATAATGCGTACTAATGCGTACTAATGCGTACTAATGCGTACTAATGCGTACTAATGCGTACTAATGCGTACTAATGCGTACTAATGCGTACTAATGCGTACTAATGCGTACTACTGCGTATTAATGCGTATTAATACGTACTAATGCGTACTAATGCGTATTAATGCGTATCAATGCGTAATAATGCGTACTAATGCATACTAATTAGAGTTGCAAATTTCAGGACCACGGGAGCGGGCGCTTGGCCCAAATTTAGGCCCGGCGTGCCTGAAGCTGTGTCTGAACTCAGGCGTGCCGGTCTCATGCCGGGCTCAGCACAAGTTATCAATTTAAAAAACTAAATAAATATAAATAAATATTGGCAGAAGTCAGAACATACATACTTAAAGATCGTGATAAATTGAGAAGAAAACAAATATACAACAGTAAAACACCATTATAACACATAACAATGTTACAGCTTACAAATTAAAAGTGATAACTAGTACGAACTAGTAAGGACTAAGGAGTGGACACACCAGTGAAACTTAATAAATCAAACTACAGGGTCAATTCATGATTAATTCATCAGCTCAGTAACTGCTGCAGTGTGAGATGCGAGTGGAGTCAAACAGAAACAAATACCCCAAATCATACTCTGCTGTCATCACTAGTAACTAGGTGGGGTGGGGAAGAGCATACCATTTTATATTTAGTCATCCCATTGCCCCAGGTCACCCCAAAATATTTTGTATTACAAATAACAAGTACCTATGGAACAAAACCACCTACCTATATGATAATAATTATTGTTAATACTATCGTAAATACATATTACTGAGAATATTTATTGATACACATTTACTAATTAGTTCCACATGAGAAACGACACATTCAAGTCATTGCATTGGTAGTTTTGGTAGTGAACAAATATTGTATTTTATGCAATTACAATTATAAATGTGGAACGACTGCACAACACAAAAAAAAAACATTTTGCAAAGAAATCTTAAGTGGCGGTCCAGAATGCAAACCTGTCTAGTCCCACTTCAACATCTTATCACAATAGATCCATAATGTATATATGGCCTTGTATAATTCCACGTGACTACCCAACAACACTTTCCAAACCCCAATTCCAACCATACGTTCCAAACACATGTGTTTTTATGCGTCACATTTGTGACGAATTCGACAGGCCTGGGCCGTAAAAGAATCACGTGTGTCAATTCAGCAGCAGATCGATATTCGCGAATGTGTCACTTTGACAGATATTCACAACTTCACACCTCAGAATCGCGACGCCTCAGAATTGCGTGAAGACAATTGTTCATGTTCTTATTTGAAAATAAGCTGCGGTATCAAATCCTAACCCTTGGGGCCAGTTCAAGTTAAAAAAGTCCATCAGCCGACATCCTCAATATGCTAGGACATTTTCATTTTGGTTATTTTATGTCATTTATGGTGATAAAGTAAGTTATTTCGGTGACGAGATTAATTGTGTTTCCTGTGAGACATGCTCAAATTAATGAGTTTTGGACAGTTTGGTTTCACTTTGTAGCGGTGTGAGGTTACTCTACTTTTGTTTACTACCTGTCTAATGTTTTAACTTTCCCATGCTATTGGTGGGCGCCATGTGACCTTAGTTGTCAGAGCGCCCTTAAAAGGACTATCCCACCTTAACATTATATTTGAGTTGAGATAGCCATTTTTATGGTTAGGCATTGAAATTAAGTATGGTGGCAGTTAAAACAACCACAATGATCTAATCAAAAAGATATTAGAGTTTTATTTTGACATCTGTAAAAAATAAGGCCCATGTGTATTTGAATAGGGACTATAAACCGACAGCGTCGTCTCTCTTTACCAACTGGTAATGATAGTCGACTTGTTTTAAGGTCAGCCTTGGAATATTTTCGTCTTTCATTTATCGATCCCCGGGTTGTTCGCAATCTAAGCTAATCCAGACACCGGGTGGTTCGCTTTTTCAGCGCAATAGATGTCGACAAAAATTGTGCCATATATTTGGCAGCACAAAGGATTTCCCCGTTATTAAAAAAAAATGACGTCACCAACCCAACTTTTCGCTTAAAACTAAAAGGTGAATATCTTCCAAGATAAGCATTTTTTCGGAAAAAAGTTCACGAACATGTGTAGCTGACCTCGCCTGACATGCAGACATACAATTAAGTGTGATTCGACAACTTTCACAAAGGTGGGACAGTCCCTTTAAACACCAATAATCATCAATCCCATGCTATTGACGGCTGGATGATGTCAGTTCTGGATTCTGGTGCTTATTTTCTGCTATTTCAAAACTGATGTTTGTAAAAGTGGAAAATTTGCATAAGAAATCAACTCACTGGAGGCCAATTGCATGACTGGCCGAAGGGGCGTAACCGACTCAGAGTTGAGTCATGAATCGACTCATGAGTTAGACATTTGTGGATGAGTCATGAGTCGAGGTGATACAATAAAAAAAAACTTGAGTCAAGAGTCGAGTCGATTCAATTTTTAACAACAGAACTTGAGTCGAGAGTCGATTCGATTCAATTTGTTTGAAACAGCATTTGAGTCAAGAATCGAGTCAGTTCTTCGGCTGTTGATTCAGACTTGATTCGACTCAAATTTACACTAAATAAAATAAGATTCTGCTGACGACCCGATCCCGGTCAACATAATTCAACTTGTGATGATGAGTCAAATTGAGTAGACTCAAATATGTTTTTGAGTCGAGTCGATTCATTTTTTTTTTAACCAGCACTTGAGTCAATAGTTGAGCTGCTTTTATTTTGTTGAAACAACACTTGAGTCAAGAGTCCAGTCAGTTCTTCGGCTGTTAAGTCAGAATTGAGTCGACTAAAAAAATTGAGTCGTTACAAGTCTGGTGGTGACTTCTCATCCGCCACGTTCCTAAAGTCAGGGTGAGATGCCTTTGCTCGTGCGCGCGTGCACACCTCTATTCTGTATATCAGGAACGGCTGAGCTGATTGTGTTCAAATTTGGTGTGTGGTTATGGGACCTCTCAGCCACCACTTTCCCACAAGTCAGGGGTGCGGCATGCCTCTGCACGTGCGCACGTGCGCACCTTTTTTGTATCTCAGAAACTACTTGCCCGATCGAGTTGAAATTTGGTGTGGTGTCAGGCAACAGACTAACAAGGCAGCGCCCTTCACACCACACGCACGTGATCACTGCTGCAAAATGGACGAAGTTATTCACCCAAAGTTCTACCACTTGGATTCTTGATCCGTCGCTCTTCCTGATTTGAAAACCGTTTTTGTTTCAGCTCGTGCATCGTTAAAAATAAAAACCCTTATTTTTTCCATTGGAAACTGAGTGCCCTTCCCTCTGTTGTATTCTGTTATCCGGGTAGCTCCCAAAAAACGCGTCCAGTTTTGAGCCTTACCATTTGTTTGGGGGTAATAGATATGAAGTTGACACTTGGTACGCATACAAAACAATCAATTCTCCGTTAAGCAAAAAAGTTTCATATCAATCAGATATTTAGTTTCGATATTATAAGACCCTTTTATACATACCCTTTCAAAAAACGTTTTATGTGTGTGTTTTTTCCACGCGTGAACGATCCACCTTCAGCCCGGACCACCGACAACAAATGCGACTTCCACTGTCCGATACTGGCGCGGATGAGCTCCACCTCCACTCCACATCCGCGCCAGTATCGGACAGTGGAGTCGCTTTTGTTGGCGGAGGTCCGGGCTGAAGGTGGTCCGATCGTTCACGCGTTGAAATAAAAAAAAACGTAAAAAAACGTTTTTTGAAAGGGTTTAGATAATGCATAATCATAACATCGTAGCAGCATACCATCGAGACTAAATATACGATTGATATGCACCTGTTTTGCTTAACGCAGAATTAAATATTTTGTATGCGTACCAAGTGTCAACTTCATATCTATTGCCATACAAAATGGTAAGCTTCGAAACTCGGCGCGTTTTTTTTTTTTTTGGGGGGGGTTACCCGGATAACAGAATAGAACAGAGGGAAGGGCACTCAGTTTCCAATGCCAAACATATAGGTTTTGATTTTTAACGATGCTAGGCTGAAACAAAAACTGTTTTGAAATCAGGAAGAGCAATAGATCAAGAATCCAAGTGGTAGAACTTTGGGTGAATAACTTCGTCCATTTTGCAACAGTCCAGGCGTTCTTTATACACTCTGCGTACATATAACGTGCACGCACATTCTTCACCATACATTTCCTTCGCGCTCGCTCGTTCATCGCCAACTACGGCGCCTTATTGGTGTATTATTGACGCAAAAGATAGGCGTGGGAAGACTTCCGTACCAATAACTATGGTGCAGCCTTTCCACAGTCACCTAGTATCCACATGACTTTGCCGAACCCATCAGCGCATTAGAGCTGAACGTGAGCTGGCGACCTGCCCGCTAGTCTCATCAGGGTGTCCCGGTCCGGTGCAGGAGTTCCAGGAGCAATCGTCGACACTGTCAGTGATTAATTAACTATGTCCAGAACAAACGTCATGCTGCCAACCCCGTCACACTCCAACGCCCACTGTATGGACAGGGGAACCGTCGGGTGCAACCGCACGTACCGTAGACGCGGTAGGCAGGCCCAGTTTTAGCCGGAAGATGCTGCAGCATATTGACCTTAGCTCCTAAAGTCAATATACTATACAGTCCTGGAGACTCACCGTGAAACATGAACTGGGTGATACCAACCGCAGAGGGTTCGCGGAATCCGCTGAAGGGCCGATCAGCGGCCGTGGGTTCGCAGAGTTCGCGGAGTTCCGGCGAGGGAAGGACGGTGTTGGGCGGCAGCACATGTACCCGGTGTTTGTGTTCGTCCCCGGATGGTTATCTGCTGATGGCTGATGACGTCATTGGGAGGGTGGCAGGCAGACCTGACGTCGCGGGCCGGACAGCGAGGCGTTATCCTCTCTGTATAGAGGATGATGATGCAATGATGGTGCAGATGCAACGACACTGTGATGCCCAGGGCTCCACGGCGCAGAGTTTGTTTAGCGCAAATGTTGTTACGAGCACGTGACGGCTGGTGACGACTCTGTTAGGTTCATCCATATAAAGCAGCTCAATATATTGTGAGATATCAGATAACCCTTACCAGGTAAGATTTAACTTATCGGACACAAAGAGACTATTTGGAAATAGCGACAAGAGGGGCTTGGATGTTAACTCTCGCCCTACGGGGGGGGGGGGGGGGCTGACAGGCCCTCCCTGAGGGTTTTCTTGAATAACTTTCGACACATGAGATGGATCTTGTTAAAAATTGGGGTAGCTGAGTTTACAACAATAATACATAAGCTGTAAAAAAATTAATCGAAATTGGTTAAGTAATTTGGTAGATAATAATGTTTTGATGACGGCATGTTGGTAAAAAAATGAGAAATATTTGAAATATCGTAGAAAACAGAGTTTTAAAGCAAATTGCAAACTCAATTCACTATAGATACAAAATGGCATTCTCTTTAAAATGGCAATCTCATATATTCAAAATTTTGGGGTTTTGACCCCTAAAATAAAATAAAAAATACTTTTTTTTTAATCCCCACGAAATCAAAATTTTCAAAGATCTTAGAAAAACCGGAATATATGTGAGAGAACTGAGTATGGAAAATACTCATACCAAATTCAAAGCAATATATTTATTATTGACCGAGCGATGTCTTCCTAAGTGTAAGAAACTGATGACGTCATTTTTCAATAACATTTTTGACATTTTTGGACAAGATACGAACAAATAATTACTTTTTTGTATTTCTGAGCCAAAACTGGTATAATAACATGCCTTTTTATTTACATTTATCAATTTCTAATTTTGTGGTTTTCTGAAGAGCAAAATCGCTGTTCTGGATGTGGTAAATCCGAGGTCACTCACTTGACCTGGAAGGTCATCTGTTGACTTGAAACCTAAAAATCGCATACTGTTTGATTCCTCTGATGACAGGAAACATGCTGGTTCTTACCGCATTGCTCTAAGTTGCTTGGTTTGGAAGTTAACAGGGGGACCTGTCAGCCCCCCCCCGTAGGGCGAAGGTGACAAAAGCTCCCGTAGGGTTAACCCTATTTGTAACAGGCTCCTGGCTAACCCCATTTGTAACAGGAGGGGGGGGGGGGGGGGGGGCGGATTCCGCCTCCCCCCCGGAGATCTCGAGATCTACCCGTCCGATTTTCAAAAATGAAACGGTGTTTGGTTCCTCTCAACACGATCTACATTTCTAAATAATAAAAATATATAAATTTTGGATAGGGGGGCAACAGGAGGGCAAAAACTACAAATTTTAGTGGTATTTTTGATCCGACATAGCTTTCATGTTTATCGACCAATTTGAACACAACTAATAGGAATCGATAGAGATTGAATTGGAAATTGATATATGACGGTGAAGTTTGAAAATTCAAAAATCATAGGCGTGTGCAGGTCAATATGGGGGTGAAGTAAATGCGTAATAAAACCATTTTTTGATGTTGTTTTTTTGATAAATGAAATGGTATGTGATTGTGACATTAGACAAAACGGTTACACATCATATTTTTGCCATAGGCGGTACCAGGTTAGTGAAAAAGGGAGGTAAATTGGGAAAAAATATTAACCGCAGACAAGTTGCTACCCAGCACTATAAATATGTTACTGATCGTAGATAGTTCCTTTTTGCATGTTGCACTTCATCATAGGCGTATCCAGGATCCAAACTGGGGCGGCGCAAGACATTTTGAAAAGTATATTATCCGCTATTATGATACTAACTAGTCAACAGTGACTATTTCACTTACAACTTCAATGACATTGCTAACCCCCCTTTTTACCCTACCTGGACTCGCCTATTATCTTATAATCGTTCGTAGAATAGCCTGTGGTGCGTGTTTCATCCGAAAACTGCAGTATGTTATGTCATTGTACGCCCATGCCTCTTAGTTCCCTTGCAATAATATGACCCCCTTTCTTCCATTCCTGAGCGCGCCTCTGCCAAAAATGACTTTATTCCCTTTTCTGGCCTCATATGTGCATATATCATTATAAGCTAAACGTCTATTGCGCCGTTATCGCTGGCATATCGTCATCTCTATGCCAGTCACCCCCCTTTTCATGTTCCTGAACACGCCCCTGAAACTCTATATGTAATAAATTATGAAAATAATGGAAGCAGAAGCTATCTTTTACATCTTGATAGCTATAAATGCTCCTTACATCGCTCTATTGGCTTCCCGCCAAGCATTGAATACTTCCTGTAAACCCCCCCCCCCCCCCCTTTCAAGCCCCTGAAACCGCCTCTGCCATGCAATTTTTATGATATTTCATTAACATTAACTAATTTGCACTTGTTGCAATCACCGTAAACCGATGTAACTCATTTATACTTGATGCAGTTAGGAAGAAACCGTGAAGATCGCATTTCCGTATTATCGCCAAATTTCGCCTCCGAACCCACCCAAAACTGGGCCCTGGAACCGCCTCTGTTCAGGTTAAGAACTCAAAATTTTGACTCCAAATGCGGAGTTCAATTCTATGAAAAGTCCGAAAATTTCATGGCCCTGCTCCCAGCCGTTCTGGAGATATCGGCGAAAAACATGAGTGGGGGGGGGGGGGGGGTGGAATCCGCCCCCCCCCCTGTTACAAATAGGGTTAAGCTGTTTGCTTAAAGAAAAATGTAAGACAATAGCAATACAGGCTTATAAAAACAAACCAATCTCTGCAGCAGTCTGGTTGAATAACTGTCTTTAGAGACAGTCCTAACCTTTGAATGAATGGGTTTCTATTATCAGAGGGCCTTGGTCCTTGCTAAACAAATGTTGATATGCTAAATATCTATCTGCTGCATCCAACACCTGCATTCGATGACGCCTCAGTCTGATACATCTAATACAGTCAATGGCATCTCGGTCTCCTGCATCCGTTGCATTGCTTCTGCATTTTCACGGAGGGAGAATTCTTTGCTGATTTTTTGGCCACATGTCGCATAGTTTATGTTTTACACGTTGCCCGTCCTAAAGCTGGGGCATTCCAGGACAGATCGACAAGCGAAAACCCCAAATTAACACCCTATATCTCAGATTTCGATATAAGTCCGTTATAGGGGTTATCTGAGGTGCCAAATCACGCTGTGCGAGTTTCAGCTCGATTGGAGTTACAGCTGCCGGGTTATACCCTCTGGCATTTTCGTGAGGTCACCTTGCATGACTTAGCCGATCAGCGAATAACTTTAATTGCTCAAAATATCGCGTTTTTCTCTTTGACCAACACAAACAATATTGTCCCATGGTGGCATTTATTGCGGTTTCTGTTTCACACGAAGGTTTTAGGTTGCAATATAAGTCACTTGAAGGTTACGTTGGGTGAATTTCTTGATGAACCAGGTGCAATTGTTGCTCAGTAACTTCTGCAAAGTCAGCTGAGGTCATCTGAGGTCACCAGCACTTGTTCGCCAATAACTCTTGATATAATAAAGATAGAGACGTGCGAATAACACCACTGTGTTTCTCCTGTCGAGTCGCGTCGTCAAATAGTCCATATGCAACATCACCTACCTAGGTCACCAAATGACCTTGACCTGAGGTCAAATTTTGAAGTTGACCTAACCAGGTCACCATTAATATGGTCATTTGTTGGTAATATGGTAATATGGTAACATATAATATGGTCAGGTCATATTAATATTATTTTTATGTAGTCGATAAAAAGTTATTCACGAACAACTTGAAGTTCTTCGTTGTTGCTAGTGAAAAAAGTTGTTCGTGGATACCTTTTTATCTATTATACATAGATAAATAATGTTAACACGATTGTGTTTGTCTCGTCAAGGCACTTCGACACATATTAATGGTGACCTGGTTAGGTAAACCTCAAAATTTGACCTCAGGTCAAGGTCATTTGGTGACCCAGATACGTCATGTTGCATATGGGGCGACGTGGCTCAACGAGACTAACACAGTGTTGTCATTCGCACGTCTCTATCTTTATTATATCAATAGTTATTGTCAAAACAAGTGCTGGTGACCTAAGATAACCTCAGCTGACCTTGCGAAGGTCACTGAGCAACAAATGCACCTGGGTCATCAAGAAATTCACCCAACTTAACCTTCAAGAGGCCTATATTGCAAGCTAAAACCTTCGTGTGACACAGAAGCCGCAATAAATGCCATCATGGGACCATTAATCGTTTTCTTTTTGGTGAAAAGAGAAAAACACGTTATTTTGAGCAATTAAATAGTGCATTTATAGAAAATACCCATCTCCATTTTTTTTTCTGTGCAAAGACAACTTACCAAAAAACTCATTGGTCCATAGGCACTGTTCATGAACTTTTCAGAGCCCGTGAGTTGAAGACATCAAAAATCCTATTCGAAAGACGTTTTGGTCAATATGAATGCTGATTCCCTGGCCCATGGACATTTCTCTGTGAGCAAAAATGCATTGTAACTCAAAATTTGATCCAGCCAAAAGGGGGGTTTTGGCCACTCTGAAACCAAATAGCAACAGCTTGCAGCGTCTCGATTTTCTATTTATAAGAATGGCCTCAGGTCATTTATAACATACATTACTGCTGCGTGTGTGGAAGTGTGAGACTGCACTGCATCGTAGGTAAAGGTAACGTTACTGCTTGTAATTGACCTGAAACCATAAAAGCCACATCGTGGATGGTTTTCAATTAACTGATTAATATATGACTGCAGGCAGATATGTCTAATTATGTATTCAGACACTCTTCAAATTAGAGTGAGAAGTGATAACCCAAAAGCGGTTTCTTTCAAACGCTTGATATTATCTACATTTAAATGCATTAGTGATATCCGATTCAATATTAACACATTTGTTATATTTATTCATTTGTTATGGTATTTTTCCCCAATCTATGTGGACGTTTTTGGTTTAATAAAATATGCTTCGTGAAAATATGTGATTCTCAGCCGTTTAATACTCTCCCAAATCAAGCATGTTATCGCGTTTTTGCTGCATGGAAAATGCATAACCCACACAAGGAAATGAAATGGGCTAGGAACTGCGTGATAACGATAAATTACATCGCAATAGCAGTGTCACATGCTGCCGATGCATTGCTGGAATTGCCAGTGCACATGCCCAATGCTACGAATTCGTGTTTCACAGAAAACCATGCAGAAAATGCATGCAACCGTCGATAAATACCGTGTCGTCCTCCAAACGGACGCCCCTCCCATAGTGACACTGCACCGCGACACAATTTCCTAGACGGAGACTCGCCCAATCTTCGTCGCCGATTTCTGCTGAAATCTTTGTGAGCGTGGGTCGCAGTGGCGTGCACAAACCTGATGAGAACGAAGTGAGGACGGCGCTGGAAGCTGCGTTGCTATTTCCCCGCATCGTTTGTTTGCGTGTCTCCTCGTCTCCCGTTTTTTTGGCCACACTTGAGTTGATATGTTCAGCTTTCAGCCATTGTTCGGCTGTATTTGTACAGCCTTTAGCGCCGGTCAAACTGTCTTCCAACGTATTTAATGAGCACTATTTTGTTTTAAATATTGAGTTAGAAGTATTAGCATTAGTGCCGTGTTGCAAATTAATTACGAGTTGGAAATGTGTGGCCTACAAGCGGTGTCGGGGTACCATAGCAACGCGAAACGTTTACAAACTTGATACCACTTTGTTACGCTGACCATATTGTGGGATAACGGCAGACTACTGATGAATAATGGTGGTGGCCGCTGGCATTCTGTGAGAACAAATAGTTTTTAGACAATCAAAGCACCTGGGATAGTCAGATTCGTCCAATCTGGTAGTCAACGACGCTCCAAAAATAAACCGTTCTATGCACGGCAGAGGCAGCCTTCAACCGTGCCCGTCTCACCCTCCCCTCTCACCGCTCTCACTCTCACCGCTCTCACCCTCTCCTCTCGCACGTCTCACCCTCTCTTCTCACCCGTCTCACCCTCTCCTCTCACCCGTCTCACCCTCTCCTCTCACCCGTCTCACCCTCTCCTCTCACCCGTCTCACACTCTCCTCTCACCCTCTCCTCTCACCGCTCTCACCCTCTCCTCTCACCCTCTCCTCTCACCGCTCTCACCCTCTCCTCTCGCCCGTCTCACCCTCTCTTCTCAACCGTCTCACCCTCTCCTCTCACCCGTCTCACCCTCTCCTCTCACCCGTCTCACCCTCTCCTCTCACCGCTCTCACCCTCTCATCTCCCCCGTCTCACCCTCCCCTCTCACCACTCTCACTCTCACCAGTATCACCCTCTCCTCTCACCCGTCTCACCCCCTCTTCTCACCCGTCTCACCCTCTCCTCTCACCGCTCTCACCCTCTCCTCTCACCCGTCTCACCCTCTCCTCTCACCAGTCTCACCCTCTCCTCTCACCCGTCTCACCTTCTCCTCTCACCCGTCTCACCCTCTCCTCTCACCGCTCTCACCCTCTCATCTCCCCCGTCTCACCCTCCCCTCTCACCTTCTTCTCTCACCCGTCTCACCCTCTCCTCTCACCGCTCTCACTCTCACCAGTCTCACCCTCTCCTCTCACCCGTCTCACCCCCTCTTCTCACCCGTCTCACCCTCTCCTCTCACCGCTCTCACCCTCTCCTCTCACCCGTCTCACCCTCTCCTCTCACCAGTCTCACCCTCTCCTCTCACCCGTCTCACCCTCTCCTCTCACCCGTCTCACCCTCTCCTCTCACCGCTCTCACCCTCTCATCTCCCCCGTCTCACCCTCCCCTCTCACCGCTCTCACTCTCACCAGTCTCACCCTCTCCTCTCACCCGTCTCACCCCCTCTTCTCACCCGTCTCACCCTCTCCTCTCACCGCTCTCACCCTCTCCTCTCACCCGTCTCACCCTCTCCTCTCACCAGTCTCACCCTCTCCTCTCACCCGTCTCACCTTCTCCTCTCACCCGTCTCACCCTCTCCTCTCACCGCTCTCACCCTCTCATCTCCCCCGTCTCACCCTCCCCTCTCACCCTCTCCTCTCATCCGTCTCACCCTCTCCTCTCACCGCTCTCACCCTCTCCTCTCACCTGTCTCACCCTCCCCTCTCACCAGTCTCACCCTCTCCTCTCACCCGTCTCACTCTCTCCTCTCACCCGTCTCACCCTCTCCCCTCACCCGTCTCACACTCTCCTCTCACCGCTCTCACCCTCTCCTCTCACCCTCTCCTCTCACCCTCTCCTCTCACCCTCTCCTCTCACCCTCTCCTCTCACCCTCTCATATCACCATCTCATCTCACCCTCTCTTCTCACCCTCTCCAATCACCCGTCTCACCCTCTCCTCTCACCGCTCTCACTCTCTCCTCTCACCCGTCTCACCCTCTCCTCTCACCCTCTCATCTCACCCTCTCATCTCACCCTCTCATCTCACCCTCTCATCTCACCCTCTCATCTCACCCTCTCCACTCACCCTCTCATCTCACCCTCTCCTCTCACCCTCTCCTCTCACCCTCTACTCTCACCCTCTCCTCTCACCCTCTCCTCTCACCCTCTTCTCTCACCCTCTCATCTCACCCTCTCCTCTCACCCTCTCCTCTCACCCTCTCCTCTCACCCGTCTCACCCTCTCCTCTCACCGCTCTCACCCTCTCCTCTCCCCCGCCTCACCCTCTCCTCTCACCTTCTCCTCTCACCCGTATCACCCTCTCCTCTCACCCTATCCTCTCACCCTCTCCTCTCACCCGTCTTACCCTCTCCTCTAACCAGTCTCACCCTCTCCTCTCACCAGTCTCACCCTCTCCTCTCACCCGTCTCACCCTCTCATCTCACCCTCTCCTCTCACCCTCTCCTCTTACCCTCTCCTCTCACCCTCTCCTCTCACCCTCTCATCTCACCCTCTCATCTCACCCTCTCCTCTCACCCTCTCATCTCACCCTCTCATCTCACCCTCTCTTCTCGCCCTCTCCAATCACCCGTCTCACCCTCTCCTCTCACCCGTATCACCCTCTCCTCTCACCCTTATCACCCTCTTCTCTCACCCGTTTTACCCTTTCCTCTCATCCGTATCACCCTCTCCTCTCACCCATCTCACCCTCTCCTCACACCCGTTTCCTCTCACCCGTATTATCCTCTCCTCTCACTCCTCTCACCCTCTTCTCTCACTCGTCTCACACTCTCCTCTCACCCCTTTCACCCTCTTATCTCACCCTCTCCTTCCACCCTCTCCTCTCACCCGTCTCATCCGTCTCACCCTCTCTTCTCACCCGTCTCACTCTCTCCTCTCACCTCTATCACCCTCTCCTCTCACACATCTCACCCTCTCCTCTCACCTCTCTCACCCTCTCCTCTCACACATCTCACCCTCTTCTCTCACCCGTCTCACCCTATCCTCTCACCAGTCTCACCCTCTTCTCTCACCCGTCTCACCCTCCCCTCTCCCCCTTTCACCCTCTCCTCTCACCCGTATCATCCTCTCCTCTCACACATCTCACCCTCTCCTCACACCCGTATCCTCTCACCCGTCGTATCCTCTCCTCTCACTCCTCTCACCCTCTTCTCTCACTCGTCTCACACTCTCCTCTCACCCCTTTCACCCTCTTATCTCACCCTCTCCTCTCACCCGTCTCACCCTCTCCTCTCACTCTCTCCTCTCACCCTCTCCTCTCACTCTCTCCTCTCATCCTCTCCTCTCACCCGTCTCACCTTCTCTCATCCGTTTCACCCTTTTATCTCACCCGTCTTACCCTCTGCTCTCACCCGTCTCACTCTCTCCTCTCATCCTCTCCTCTCACCCGGCTCACCCTCTCCTCTCACCCATCTCACCCTCTCCTCTCACCCTCTCCTCTCGACCGTCTCACCCTCTCCTCCCACCCTCTCCTATCACCCGTATCACCCTCACCTCTCACCGGTTTCACTCTCTCCTCTCACTCGTCTCACCCTCTCCTATCACCGCTCTCACCCTCTCCTCTCACCAGTTTCACCCTCTTCTCTCATCCCTCTCACCCTTTCCTCTCACCCCTCTCACCCTCTCCTCTCACCCGTCTCAACTTCTCCTCTCACCCGTCTCACCCTCTCCTCTCACCGCTCTCACCCTCTCCTCTCGCCCGTCTCACCCTCTCCTCTCACCCTCTCCTCTCACCCTCTCAAATCACCCGTCTCACCCTCTCCTCTCACCGCTCTCACCCTCTCATCTCACCCGTCTCACCCTCTCCTCTCACCCTTCTCACCCTCTTATCTCACCCTCTCCTCTCACCCTCTCCTCTCACCCGTCTCACCCTCTCCTCTCACCCGTCTCACCCTCTCATCTCACCGCTCTCACCCTCTCCTCTCACCCGTCTCACCCTCTCCTCTCACCCTCCCCTCTCACCCTTTCCTATCACCCGTATCACCCTCTCCTCTCACCTCTCTTACCCTCTCCTTTCACCCGTCTCACCCTCTCCTCTCACCCGTCTCACCCTCCCCTCTCACCGCTCTCACCCTCTCCTCTCACCAGTCTCACCCTCTCCTCTCACACGTCTCACCCTCTCCTCTCACCCTCTCCTCTCACCCTCTCCTCTTACCCTCTCCTCTCACCCTCTCCTCTCACCCTCTCCTCTCACCCTCTCCTCTCACCCTCTCCTCTCACCCTCTCCTCTCACCCGTCTCACCCTCTCCTCTCACCTCTCTCACCCTCTCCTCTCACCCATCTCACCCTCTTCTCTCACCCGTCTCACCTTATCTTCTCACCAGTCTCACCCTCTTCTCTCACCCGTCTCACACTCTCCTCTCACCCGTATCACCCTCTCCTCTCACCGCTCTCACCCTCTCCTCTCACCAGTCTCACCCTCTCCTCTCACACGTCTCACCCTCTCATACCACCCTCTCCTCTCACCCTCTCCTCTTACCCTCTCCTCTCACCCTCTCATCTCACCCTCTCCTCTCACCCTCTCTTCTCACCCTCTCCTCTCACCCTCTCCTATCACCCTCTCCTCTCACCCTCTCCTCTCACCCTCCCCTCTCACCCGTCTCACCCTCTCCTCTCACCTCTCTCACCCTCTCCTCTCACCCATCTCACCCTCTTCTCTCACCCGTCTCACCCTATCTTCTCACCAGTCTCACCCTCTTCTCTCACCCGTCTCACACTCTCCTCTCACCCGTATCACCCTCTCCTCTCACCCTTATCACCCTCTTCTCTTACCCGTTTTACCCTCTCCTCTCACCCGTATCACCCTCTCCTCTCGCCCATCTCACCCTCTCATCACACCCGTCTCCTCTCACCCGTATTATCCTCTCCTCTCACTCCTCTCACCCTCTTCTCTCACTCGTATCACACTCTCCTCTCACCCCTTTCACCCTCTTATCTCACCCTCTCCTTCCACCCTCTCCTCTCACCCGTCTCACCCGTCTCACCCTCTCCTATCACCCGTCTCACCCTCTCCTCTCACCTCTCTCACCCTCTCCTCTCACCCATCTCACCCTCTTCTCTCACCCGTCTCACCCTATCCTCTCACCAGTCTCACCCTCTTCTCTCACCCGTCTCACCCTCCCCTCTCACCCGTTTCACCCTCTCCTCTCACCCGTATCACCCTCTCCTCTCACCCATCTCACCCTCTCCTCACACCCGTCTCCTCTCACCCGTCTTATCCTCTCCTCTCACTCCTCTCACCCTCTTCTCTCACTCGTCTCACACTCTCCTCTCACCCCTTTCACCCTCTTATCTCACCATCTCCTCTCACCCGTCTCACCCTCTCCTCTCACTCTCTCCTCTCACCCTCTCTTCTCACTCTCTCCTCTCACCCTCTCCTCTCACCCGTCTCACCTTCTCTCACCCGTCTCGCCCTTTTATCTTATCCGTCTTACCCTCTGCTCTCACCCGTCTCACCCTCTCCTCTCATCCTCTCCTCTCACCCGTCTCACCCTCTCCTCTCACCCATCTCACCCTCTCCTCTCACCCTCTCCTCTCGACCGTCTCACCCTCTCCTCCCACCCTCTCCTATCGACGTATCACCCTCACCTCTCACCCGTTTCACTCTCTCCTCTCACTCTTATCACCCTCTCCTCTCACCGCTCTCACCCTCTCCTCTCACCAGTTCCACCCTCTCCTCTCATCCCTCTCACCCTTTGCTCTCACCCACTCACCATCTCCTCTCACCCTCTCCGCTCATCCTCTCATCTTACCCTCTCCTCTCACAATCTCCTCTCACCCTCTCATCTCACCCTCTCCTCTCACCCTCTCCTCTCACACTCTCCTCTCACCCTCTCATCTCACCCTCTCATCTCACCCTCTCCTCTCATCCTCTCCTCTCACCCTCTCCTCTCACCCTCTCCTCTCACCCTCTCATCTAACCCTCTCATCTCACCCGTCTCACTCTCTCTGCTCACCGCTCTCACCCTTACCTCTCACCCGTCTCACCCTCTCCTCTCACCGTTCTCACCCTCTCCTCTCACCCGTCTCACCTTCTCCTCTCACCCGTCTCACCCTCTCCTCTCACCCGTCTCACCCTCTTCTCTCTCCCTCTCCTCTCACCCGTTTCACCCTCTCCTCTCACCGTCTCACCCCTCACCTCTCACCCGTCTCACCCTCTCCTCTCACCCGTCTCACCCTCTCCTCTCACCGCTCTCACCCTCTCCTCTCGCCCGTCTCACCCTCTCCTCTCACCCTCTCAAATCACCCGTCTCACCCTCTCCTCTCACCGCTCTCACCCTCTCATCTCACCCGTCTCACCCTCTCCTCTCACCCGTCTCACCCTCTTATCTCACCCTCTCCTCTCACCCTCTCCTCTCACCCGTCTCACCCTCTCCTCTCACCCGTCTCGCCCTCTCATCTCACCGCTCTCACCCTCTCCTCTCACCCGTCTCACCCTCTCCTCTCCCCTCCCCTCTCACCCTCTCCTATCACCCGTATCACCCTCTCCTCTCACCTCTCTCACCCTCTCCTTTCACCCGTCTCACCCTCTCCTCTCACCCGTCTCACCCTCCCCTCTCACCGCTCTCACCCTCTCCTCTCACCAGTCTCACCCTCTCCTCTCACACGTCTCACCCTCTCATATCACCCTCTCCTCTCACCCTCTCCTCTTACCCTCTCCTCTCACCCTCTCCTCTCACCCTCTCCTCTCACCCTCTCCTCTCACCCTCTCCTCTCACCCGTCTCACCCTCTCCTCTCACCTCTCTCACCCTCTCCTCTCACCCATCTCACCCTCTTCTCTCACCCGTCTCACCTTATCTTCTCACCAGTCTCACCCTCTTCTCTCACCCGTCTCACACTCTCCTCTCACCCGTATCACCCTCTCCTCTCACCGCTCTCACCCTCTCCTCTCACCAGTCTCACCCTCTCCTCTCACACATCTCACCCTCTCATACCACCCTCTCTTCTCACCCTCTCCTCTTACCCTCTCCTCTCACCCTTTCCTCTCACCCTCTCCTCTCACCCTCTCTTCTCACCCTCTCCTCTCACCCTCTCCTCTCACCCTCTCCTCTCACCCGTCTCACCCTCTCCTCTCACCTCTCTCACCATCTCCTCTCACCCATCTCACCCTCTCATCTCACCCGTCTCACCCTATCTTCTCACCAGTCTCACCCTCTTCTCTCACCCGTCTCACACTCTCCTCTCACCCGTATCACCCTCTCCTCTCACCCTTATCTCCCTCTTCTCTTACCCGTTTTACCCTCTCCTCTCACCCGTATCACCCTCTCCTCTCACCCATCTCACCCTCTCATCACACCCGTCTCCTCTCACCCGTATTATCCTCTCCTCTCACTCCTCTCACCCTCTTCTCTCACTCGTCTCACACTCTCCTCTCACCCCTTCCACCCTCTTATCTCACCCTCTCCTTCCACCCTCTCCTCTCACCCGTCTCACCCGTCTCACCCTCTCCTATCACCCGTCTCACCCTCTCCTCTCACCTCTCTCACCCTCTCCTCTCACCCCATCTCACCCTCTTCTCTCACCCGTCTCACCCTATCCTCTCACCAGTCTCACCCTCTTCTCTCACCCGTCTCACCCTCTCCTCTCACCCGTATCACCCTCTCCTCTCACCCATCTCACCCTCTCCTCACACCCGTCTCCTCTCACCCGTCTTATTCTCTCCTCTCACTCCTCTCACCCTCTTCTCTCACTCGTCTCACACTCTCCTCTCACCCCTTTCACCCTCTTATCTCACCCTCTCCTCTCACCCGTCTCACCCTCTCCTCTCACTCTCTCCTCTCACCCTCTCTTCTCACTCTCTCCTCTCACCCTCTCTTCTCACCCGTCTCACCTTCTCTCACCCGTCTCGCCCTTTTATCTTATCCGTCTTACCCTCTGCTCTCACCCGTCTCACCCTCTCCTCTCATCCTCTCCTCTCACCTGTCTCACCCTCTCCTCTCACCCATCTCACCCTTTCCTCTCACCCTCTCCTCTCGACCGTCTCACCCTCTCCTCCCACCCTCTCCTATCACCCGTATCACCCTCACCTCTCACCCGTTTCACTATCTCCTCTCACTCTTCTCACCCTCTCCTCTCACCGCTCTCACCCTCTCCTCTCACCAGTTTCACCCTCTCCTCTCATCCCTCTCACCCTTTGCTCTCACCCTCTCACCATATCCTCTCACCCTCTCCGCTCATCCTCTCATCTCACCCTCTCCTCTCACAATCTCCTCTCACCCTCTCATCTCACCCTCTCCTCTCACCCTCTCCTCTCACACTCTCCTCTCACCCTCTCATCCCACCCTCTAATCTCACCCTCTCCTCTCATCCTCTCCTCTCACCCTCTCCTCTCACCCTCTCCTCTCACCCTCTCCTCTCACCCTCTCCTCTCACCCTCTCCTCTCACCCTCTCCTCTCACCCTCTCATCTAACCCTCTCATCTCACCCGTCTCACTCTCTCTGCTCACCGCTCTCACCCTCACCTCTCACCCGTCTCACCCTCTCCTCTCACCGTTCTTACCCTCTCCTCTCACCCGTCTCACCTTCTCCTCTCACCCGTCTCACCCTCTCCTCTCACCCGTCTCACCCTCTTCTCTCACCCTCTCCTCTCACCCGTTTCACCCTCTCCTCTCACCGTCTCACCCTCACCTCTCACCCGTCTCACCCTCACCTCTCACCCGTCTCACCCTCACCTCTCACACTCTCCTCTCACCATCTCCTCTCACCCCGTCTCACCCTCTATTCTCACCCGTCTCACACCACTCCTCTCACCCGCCTCACCCTCTTCTCTCACCCGTCTCACCCCTCTCACCATCTACTCTCACCCGTCTCACCCTCTCCTCTCACCGCTCTCACCCTCTCCTCTCTCCCGCCTCATCATTTCCTCTCAACCGTCTTACACTCAACTCTCACCCTCTCCTCTCACCTGTCTCACCCTCTCTTCTCACCCCTCTCACCCTCTCCTCTCACCCCTCTCACCCTCTCCTCTCACCCGTGTCACCCTCTCCTCTCACCCCTCTCATCCTCTCCTCTCACCATCTCATCCCACCCTCTCCTCTCAGCCGTCTCACCCTCTACTCTCACCCGTCTCACCCTCTCCTCTCTCCCGTCTCACCCTCTCCTCTCACCAGTCTCACCCTCTCCTCTCAACCATCTCACCCTCTCCTATCACACATCTCGCCCTCTCCTCTCACCCGTCTCACCCTCTCCTCTCACCGCTCTCACCCTCTCCTCTCACCCGTCTCACCCATCTTACCCTCTCCTCTCACCCTCTCCTCTCAGCCTCTCCTCTCACCCTCTCCTCTCACCCATGTCACCCTCTCCTCTCACCCTCTCCTCCCACCATCTACTCTCACCCGTCTCACCCTCTCCTCTCACCCGTCTCACCCTCTCATCTCACCCTCTCCTCTAGAGGCGTCGCTACCTTCTAAAAAGTGTGTGTGTGTTTGGGGGGGGGGGGGGGGGGGGGGGGGGTCCACTGCCAGGGGGGCGCCATACCCCAGGAGGGGACTCCCCGGCCTACAGGGGCGCAAATCCCATGAACTCCTGGAACTTCACTTGCTTTAATTTTCAGGCCCCTCTTTCACATAAAAAGGGCAATTGAATTTACTACCAATCCTTCCATATTGGGAGGATGGGTTTCATTAAAAAAAAAATCAAAGCGTCGCGAAACAGCGTTACCGATTGCTGATGGGAAGACATGTACAATGCCCGGTCAACGGTGGTGAAACATGCATCGACCAATTATAATTACATATAGACGAATTATATCGACGAATCGAGACATAAATGTCGAATATAAATGTCGACGTTATGCAGCGGGCAATCCAATTTTGTGTTAGTTTTAAATCCTACAAATACAACTTTGACAACTTCAAACCTACACCCGCACAGCGGTACGCTCATGCAAGGACTGCGCATTACACATCAACATGGGACATATTCCTGACTAATGAGCGACTAGTTTAAAGGCACAAGCCCACCTTAACATTATATTTGAGTTTAGATAGCCATTTTGATGGCTTGGCATTGAAATTAAGTATGGTAGCAGTTAAAACAATCACAATTATCGAATCAAAAAGATATTCGAGTTTAATTTTAACATCTGTAAAAAATAAGGCCCATGTGTATTTGAATATTATCAGGCCCCCGCCCTTTCCCCACCCGGGCTAAGCCGAGACCGGCCCTCAGCAGAGCTGGGGGCCGGTCGGCCGGCCGGGCGTGTGAGGCGCCGGCTCCGAGGTCGACGGCTCACGCGCCTGGCCGGTGGTGAGGGGGCGCCGCTTCGCGGAGTTGAGCCGCGGTAACGCGAGGCGGCGCGGGTGGGGGCCGCCCAGGAGGTTGCCTGGAGGTAGCCTTTGCAGGTAGTATGAACGGTCCTCCACCTCCCGGTCCCATTTCCCCGGTGGGATCCTGCTGGTTGTGGGTGTGGGCCCGGGCACAGGCCTGTCCTTGCACGGGCCTCTCCCTCTGGCCTTCTGGCTCTCCCGGGGGTGGTGTGTTTCTGGGGGTGGGGTGCCTCTGTGCCGATTGGAAGGTTTGTGGAGAGGAATCGAACAAATGTAATAGATATCTAGGCTAAGTGGGTGGAGAAGGGGTATGGCTTGACCGCCGCACCTTGGATTGTCCTCGTGTGGCGATCCGGTGGGCGGCATCTTTATGTTGCAGATGATGCGATGGAGATATCAAGTGAAGCTGCCAAGATATACCAATTTAATTTAATATAGGATGAGTGGCACGGTTGGAGACGCGCTTCTCCTGGCGGGTTTTTACACTTGCATGGGAGCTACTGGGGTGTGTCTGGTCTGCTGCGGCTAGCGCGCCTACACGTTCCTGACCAAGATCAAGCCGCAGCGGGAACAGCTGTTTCGGGAGAAGGCCGCGGCCGCGGTTGGCGGCACAGATGGCTCTGGTGGTACGGACGGTGGTCGTACCGCTCAGTCGCGCCGCCCACGGAGACACCGGCGGTGGCCTCGCTGCAGCAGCAGCAGGTCTGCTGTCTGAGCGAGCCGCGGCCCGGCGCCCACGGCGGGCCTGTCTTCCTCCACCTGAAGGATTGCGCCGGTGTGCTGGTGGATCGGGGAAGGCGTAGGTGGCGCTCCGGTCGGTGGCGGGATTGTAGAGGGCGCGCCAGTGGGCTGGGTAGAGGGCTATGTCGTGGGCGCCAGTGGGCTGTGTCGTAGAATAAACTGTGTGTGTACCAAAAACAAAATGTGTATGTGTGTGTACTGTAAAATATATCGCCCTATCTAAAAAAAATAAAAAAAATAATAAGGCCTCAACCGACAGCGTCGTCTCTATTTACCCAACTGGTAATGATTGTCGACTTGTTTTAAGGTCAGCCTTGGAATATTTTTGTCTTTCATTTCTCGATCCCCGGGTGGTTCGCAATCTAGAGATCCAGAGACACCGGGTGGTTCGCTTTTTCTGCGCAGTAGATATTGACAAAAAAATTGTGCCATACATTTGGCAGCACAAAGGATTTCCCTGTTATTTGAAGACGAAAAAATATGACGTCACCAACCCAACTCTCCGCTTAAAACTAAAAGTTGAATATCTTCCAAGATAATGTTTTTTTCGGAAAAAAAGTTCACGAACATGTTCAGCTGAACTCGCCTGACATTTAGACATACAATGAAGTGTGATTCGACAACTTTCAAAAGGTGGGACAGTCTCTTTAATTAACTCGCGCCCTGCTGGGGGGGGGGGGGGGGGGGGTAAATTTTACCCCCCTCTCAGATTTTCTAAATAACTTGAAAACTATGAGTAGAAAATCACGTTTTGATGCAAATTGCAAAACAAAGACGACTAAAGAACGGAAATGACATTCTCTTCAAAATGGCTATCTCGGATTTGCGAAATTTCGGGTTTTTGCCCCCCCCCAATTAAAAACAACCTCTTTCCCACAAAATCTGACGTTTTTGGGTCAAATTTTACCCCCCTGCCCCTCCCCCTCCCGGATTTTCTCAATAACTTGAAAACTATGAGTAGAAAATAAAGTTTTGATGCAAATTGCAAAACAAAAACGTCTAAAGAACGGAAATGACATTCTCTTCAAAATGGCTATCTCGGATTTGCGAAATTTTGGGTTTTTGAGCCACAAAAAAATTCCACAATTTGTGTTTTTGTTGAAGATATTCAAAAAACCGGAATATATGTTAGAGAATCAAGGATGGACCAAATTTCAAAGCAATATATTTAGTTTAACTAACTTATGGCTCCCTAAGTATAAGTAACTCATGACGTCATTTTTTCAAGTTACATTTTTTTTTTGGCTTTTATTGACTAGATACAGACAAATAAATACCACCGCTGTATTTCTGAGACAAACCTGGTCCAAAAACATGCCGTTTGTATTTATATTAGTCAATTTCAAATGTTGTCCTTGTTGTGACCTGACCTTGACCTGAGGGCCATTATATGGGGTCAGGTTGTGAAAATGACTGCTACTATCGAATTATACGTGTAAAATAACCCATACAACATGTGTCGCATGGCTTTCGTAGACCTGTGACCTTTTGTGGCCTGACATTGACCTTGACCTTTGTTTACAAATTCACTTTCACTTATATGGGAGATGCATTATACCTTTGAGAGCACCTTGTGCGATAATAGTCGCAATCTAAGGCTTTGGATGGAAAGTATGGTCCAAAAACCCAAATTCCTCAATTTTGATCTTTAACCTGATCTGACCTGACATGTGACTTTGTTTTAAGAATTTCGGGCATGCAATATATTTGTCTCCTTGAGAGCTTTCGATCGCCGCCTTGTGCGTCCGGTTCCGGCCATTGGTTCGGAAGATACGAGGGGGGTAAAGTTGACCCCCCCCAGCGGGGCGCGTTCGGCTGTCGAACCCAGCGGGGCGCGGGGTTAACGGATCATATCGACTACCACTCGATGCGTTTCACTCCACATATTCACAGCACTGAAGGTATGGGACATGGGTAGTAAAAAACAAATCACAATTAATAAAATAATTAAAGGAAAGCTTATCGAGGAAGGAAAGGAAACATCAGCGAATAACTTGCAAACGGTAAATCGCACAGACATAAGAATGGTACCGATCGCTTCGGTGCATCATGACAGGACAGTGGTGAATAATCAAAGGGATCGGCCAGGCGCACAACCAGAAAGCACATTTCGGGAGGGGCACAGCTGTTGGGATCGTCATCTCCAGTCCAAAAGGGGCCTAATTTCCGATACAAAAGGGGTGCACGACTTGAGGGGCGACACCTGCACTCGCAGGGGCGACCCCTCCCCCGCGAGGCATGCAGGGGCGCCGACTGCACAGTCACAACGCATTATACCGCCCCCGGAAAGTATTTCGTCGCCCTCGGGAGGCATCATGCCGCCCTCGGCAGACATCTTGCCGCCCTCGAAAGGCACCATGCCGTCCTTGGAGGTTGGAAGGCATCTTGCCGCCCCCAGAGCGTATTATGCCGCCCTCAGAAGACATCTTGCCGCCCTCGGAAGGCCTCGGAAGACATCTTGCCGCCCCTCGGAAAGCATTTTGCCGCCCTCAGAGCGCATTATGCCGCCCTTGGAAAACATCATGCCGCCTTCGGAAGACATCTTGCCGCCCTCAGAGCGCAGTATGCCGCCTTCAAAAGACGTATTGCCGCCCACGAAGGCATTCTACCGCCATC